>PVJO010005455.1:0-98399 GCA_004026905.1 Hystrix cristata | reverse complement strand
TGTGCTTGCCAGGCTCCCCGCAGGAGCCTTCCATTGGCACAGCACTGCCTGCGTGTATATCTGCAGCCACAGCACTCACTCCGCGCCTCAGTGAACACTCACCATGTGAGTACATGGGATGAGAGAGCTCGAGGCCCACCTGCCTTCCTCCAGAGAAACCCGGGGACAAGAGGCCTGGTCTCAGGCAGCAGCCCTTCCCATCTCTGGCCATCCGTCTTCCTCCCCTCCCCCTCTCTCCTCTCGTCTCCTTTTTTTGGTGGTACTGGGGAGGGAACCCAGTGCCTTCACACTGACCTGTGTCCCCAGCCCTTTTCCTGTTCTTTGAGACAGGGTCTTGAAGTTGCACAGGATGGGCTCAAACCCACGATCCTCCTGCCCTGGTACTGAGATTACAAGCATGCACTACCCCGCCTGACTATCTGCCCATCTTTCTTTTTGTAACTCCTTTTGGTGCATCAGTCTACCCCAGCTCCAACACTCCACTTTACCTTGCTCCACCAGCTTTGCAGGTAGAGAACAGCTGCTTAGTATCTGCTGGAGATTTAAATACACATTCTGAGCATATTTTCCCTTTGTTAATAGCAAAATAAAAGGCCCCAGAAAGAAAGCACGACCCTCCTCCCTGACTGTGGGGGACTGTGGGTGAGTGCTGCCCCCGGACACCTGCCATAATCACAGGCTCTCAGGACACGTAGAAACCACTGGGAATTGCCCGGGACTGCCTGGGAAGACCTGCAGAGTCCATCTCCAGGCTGTTTCGAGGTGGCCCCTTGTACTCTTCCAGAGACTGACATATTCCCCTGGCAACGTGGACCGGGCTCGGGCTCCCTCACCTGAGCCTGCCCAGGAGCAGCTGCCCAGGCTTTGCCTTCTCACCCCGCTACTCACATCTGCCCGTGGATTCCAGCTCCAGCAGAGGGCCGGGTAGACAGATGTGCTGTTTCTCCTGCCTTTTCCGCCCCTTACTCAGCACGCTGGGTTGCTCTGGGGCCAGATTCAAGAGGTTTGCCCAGCAGACCCAAATCTCTGCTTAGCAGAGAATGAGCCGGGAAGCCAGCGATGTGGGGTGTGGATCTAGGTCCCCTGAGGTGGAACATTTGCCTCCTGAGGGGCAGTTGGTGAGGCCACACCCCTATGGGGGTGCGTACGTGGAAATTCATGCACACTTTGCTCTGGACATACTCTACCAGATCAGTATCTAGTTTGTCTGAAGTTCAAGTTTATTGGGCATTCCATATTTTCTCTGGCCACCCTAGTGAACAAGTCCCCCTCAGAGGGCTGGGCTTTCGCAGTGTCCACCCATCAGCAGAAGCAGGTCTGCATCTGGGTAAAGGGGCTGGGAAGTGGGGCCTTGGTATCAAGTTGCCTCTAACTTTGCACTCTCAGGTGTCCGGGTCTTCCAGGGGAGGAAGAGTGGCCTCTGCCTCAGCGACATGGCCAGGCACAGGGAAGGCGCAGAGTTGGACCTTCAGGTTTCTGGCTCACTTCCCTCCTGCTGGCTCTGAAGCTTAGTCAAGATCAGTGGCATGTTCTGGGCTGGTGTCTGCGGGCTGTGAGCTCAAAGGGACTGCAGAGCCCCGAGCTGGAGGGCCCTGGTGGTGGGGAGGCGGGCCCCAGGAAGCCTGCACTGAATCTGGGGACACTTCTCTTTGCCCATTTCTCACCTCCTCATCGACAGTCGTCCTTTCCAGGGATCCAACACAGGGGTCTCTGCCGACAAGCTACCTCTCCAGCCCTTTGATTTTGAAACAGTCTTGCTGAGTTTCCCAGGATGCCCTCCAATTCGTAGTCCTCTGCCCCAGCTTCCTGTGTAGCTGGAATTACAGGTGTGGGCCCCACTTGGCCAGTCATCCTTTCTTTTCAGTCTCAGAGGGTGTGGGCTTGATAACAATGTAGCATTTCTTCTTAAAATTCACACGCGGCAAAGTTCACTTGCCATTTTGTTGAGTCCCATGGGTTTCAGTAAATGTTCACCATCTGAATAGAGATATAGACCAGATCCACCACCCCCCACACCACCGCCACCACCAGATTCTCTTGTGCAGCCTCCTTGGTGTCAAATCCTCCCCACGCTGCTGCCACAGATCTGTTCTCCACTCCTGCTGTCTTGCTTCCCACAGAGCGTCGAGTACGTGGGATCATGTGGCACTCAGGCTTGGCACCCGCTGCCCCTGCCTGGAGACTCTGCTGTGCCGCTGTGTGGCTGGTGGCACATTACCCCACATCTGCATGTGCCGCTGTTTGCATGTCCATTCGCCCATTAGATGTGTGAGAGTGATTACAAACAAAGTTGCTTTACGCATTCATGTTCAGGTTTTTGTGTCAAAATAGGCTTCGTTTATCCCGGGTAAACACCCAGGAGTGGGATTGCAGGGACTATGCCGAGTCTTTTTAGCCCAGGGGCTCTCTGGCCGGCTTTCTATCAGGGGAGCTGTGGGTGCCTGCGGCCTGCCCCCGCTTTTTACACCATAGCTGACTGGCTTCCGGTGGAAGCTGGAGACCTGGAGGTCAGAAGTCCAGGATTTTGAAGAGGCTGATGCGGGGGTCCAGGCTGGATCCGGGTCCCTGTGCTTTTGTCTGTGTGGCGCAGTCCCTTCGTCATCTTTCGCTGAGCCTCGTCTTCCTAGGGGCCCTCTGGGGAACCCTGAGCATCTGCAGCCATGGAAGTGGGGTGCGACCCGGACGCCGAACGCCCCTGGCAAAGAACAGTGGTCACCAGGTACGCAGGGACCAAATTGTCCCCACAACTTTGGCGGCGAGCAGACCCAGCCCTGGCTCGGTGACCTCGCAGGATACATCACCTATAAGTTACTCTTCCGTGATTCAACTCCAACATTCTTCTGCGGCCTTTTCGAGCAGAACTGACAACAGACCAGCTTTCTGTGCTTCCTCGGGCTCTGGCCGTTGTTTGCTTTTTCTTGTTCAGCTCAGCCTGCCTGCCGTTTGTAGGGTCATTTGGGATTCGGGACCTGTCCCGGAAATCCCTAGCCAGACAGCTCTTCTATTGTCTGCTTCAGGCTTCGAATCAAGATAGCAGGACCTGACGCTCTCCCTGGGACGCTTTGCTTTCCCCCAATTCCACCTTTTGGACATTTCAGTGGAGGAGTAATTGTTATTCATGCTGTCGGTGTTATCTCATTGTTATATGGGTCACTTTTTATTTGGAGCAAGTCGATGGAAAGCATCGACTTTATTGTTGGTGGAAAGCAGCCATACCAGAGTGGAGAATACTTCTGATTGATGACTGAGCTTCAGAATGGTTTCCATCAGAAACAGGCGAGTGCGGGCAGAGGGAAGCGCGTCTTCCCTAGAGGCCTGTGTATTCTGTAGAAATGCGTACAATGAGGGGCTGGGGATTTAGCTCAGCGGTTAGAGTGCTTGTCTAGCAAGCACAAGGCCCCGAGTTCGATCCCCAGCACCAAAAAAAAAAAAAAAAAAAAAAAAGAAATGCATACATTTTAAAGAAGAGGCATCGTACCTGTGTGGCCCGACAGACATGTCCTGGAAGCTTGGTGGGGGGACATAGATTGGCCTGTCCTGGCTGGACTGATTTCCTTCTACTCGGGACCATGATGCTCCTCACCCAGATAAGGGGCAGAAAGAAAATGGCTGAGCGACTGTTTCCTGTTGGATTCCTGCAGGCTCAAATTAGATTCAACAAATAGGTATTTAGTTCATGCTGTGTACCAGGCGAAATGTGTGAGCTACTTTCATTGATATTATCTGGGGAATACCTGGGTAAAGAGAGGGGAAGCGCACTCATAAAATAAAAGCTGAGTATCCTGGGTGGGGTGCCATCCCCAGCACCACAAAAACAGACTGAAAACAAAAATCCGAACACCCTGCCACGGCAGATTTCTTCTGAAAAGGCGGTGCAGGGTTAGTAGTCTTTTAAACAATGAGACCCCCTAGAGTACTTCACACAGAAATCAAAAGGAGAATCTGAGTTTTTAGAAGATGGTGTACTCTATTCTAGTGACCTCGAATGCCTGATCTTACAGAGCGAGTTAGACTGGTAGAGAGCAGAGTGTCCTGGGGGGCCAGGGACTCAGGGTCAGGTTGCCTGGGGACAAATCCAGATCCCCCTGCTTCTGTAGCAGCGAGCATGCCCATGATCCTCGGAGCCTCAGTTTCCACCTCTGCAAACTGGGAATCTTGACAGCCCCCTCCAGGGACAGAGTGACATCCCACAGCACTCAGATACATCAGTGTGGTGACGAGTGGCGCGCCCACCCCTGGCTCTTGAGTTTGTTCCAGCAACACAAGCTAATATGAAGCCTCAAGAAGAAACCTAGGATATTTTTTCCTAGGAAATGCCAAAATTGAGCTTTCCCTTTGAAGCCTTGCACAGGAAGCTTCTGAAAACTGACTCGCAGCTCTGGAAAGCCTGTCGCCACAGAGCCCTTGTGTGCAAACAGTGGCCTTAGGGGGCGGGTGGAGAGCTGGGAGGGGACACGGTGACAGCAGCAGATGTGCAGTGAAAAGGGAGCCCTGGCGGGTGTCTTTGGCTGTAGGCACAAGGTGCGCCTTATTTAGTGGATCAGACAGGGATTCAGTCTCCTCTGAGGAGGCCGGGGAAGAGGTCGGCCAGTCTGGTCCGCTCTGCTCTGGCCCCTGAGAAGGGAGGGCCCTGGCCCGGCACTGGTCCAGAACCCATCCTTGCCTGTGGTTTTGGGGGTTCTTCAGGAGGAGGCCAGCCCACCAGGTCCTTCCCACTCCCCTCTGCTCTTACACTGTCTGCAAATGCCCTTTCCTACTGGCTTCCTGGGCTTGCCAGGAAAATGAAACGTAGCCGCCTTCCCCCAAAGATGTGATGGCCACAAAGTGAGCGTGAGAAACCACGCCTGTTTCTGTCCCAAGTGTGCACTCCGCGGCCCGGTCATTGCGGTGTGAACCAGAATAATCCAACGATCAGCTGCATTTTAGTGCCACTGCTTCAGGGACACAATAGCCCTTCCCAGAGGAGGCCCTCAGAGGAGTGAGTACACACAGGACCTGCGGTGCGGGAGCGAATCCACTTCCTCTTGTGGCCATGGCGATGTGACGCTAGGGAGGAAGGCCTCCAGAGGGAGTGGCTGCTGGCAGTGCTGTGAGCTTCTGGGCAGCAGCTGAGACAGGAAGAAGGGGCTGGGGCCACAGAGAATCTGTAATTCTCTCCACCCTGTCGCATGCCTCATTTTGGGGCACTTTAAAGCTTGGCATGTGGAGCGGGTGAGGTTGGAAAAGGGTGTTTCATAGCATGTTGGACCCTGATCCAGCAGGAGGACAGGACGCCTGTGCCAGTGAGGCAGAGTGGCCCAGAGAGGGAGGAGTTTGTCAGAACCACACAGCTAAGCAAGCAAGCGTGGGGCGGGGAGGGGAGGGGAGTGGAGAGAGTCCCAGAGCATCCTGTTCTTTCTCTCCTCAGGTCCTGGCCTCCGATATGAATTAAACGTTAAACAGGAGATAATAGAGGGCTCATGAATGATCTTAGTGCACTATTAATAGTCGATGAGTTGCAAGAAGTGTGTCTGGGTCACTCTGTCTTGCTCAGGTAGAGTGGGGGGGACAGAGACAGAGAGAGCTTGTGTTTGGGAATGGAAGGAACAGGAATAGCCCTTGTGAAACGGGATCGGAAACATGCTTTTTAGCACTTCAATGTTGGAAAATAAGTGTGGCTAAGTTCCAATCCTGTCTAACCAAAATTTTCTCTTAAAGGCCATTTTGTCTTAAGTGAAAGTTGTGAAACTAGTATGCAAAAGCGGGTTTTCCTCTCATTGTTTCCTCTTTGAAGCCGGAGTCATTCAGGCCTGAGGTGACCTTGACAGACCCCTCCCCGAAAGGCCCCGTATGCCTGCTGCCCGCCCTTGAGCACATCTCAGAGAGCAACCTGGTGAGGGATACAGCTAGTGTACACAGCGGGAGGAAGGGCCGCAGGAAGAGAACAGCAGGACACGAACCCCATGCTTCTCTGGACAAACTCTAACAAATGCCCCACTGTTGGATTGTACTGATTCCCGGCTCCTGGCAAAGCTGAGATTACCCACATTTGGGTAGAAACAACACGGAGGATAGGAAATGATGGAATCCAAACAGTGTGACATAATCTGAAAACCCTCCCGTGTTTGTTGAGTGCCTACTATGTGTGATACACGGCTGCTGCTCTTTAGGGGCATGTGTCAGTACTAGGAGCACAAGATGAATTCTCAAAATCATTAGAAAAGACAAGACAGTCTACCGAGCATCGAATTATGCAATCTGCATAACAAGAGCGGAACCCATTGACAGGATCGAAATTACTACAGCGCAGAGTGATCAGGCTGGGTGCTGCGGTGACAGGGAGTTACAGGTAGGGGCAGTGTGGCTGGACGGTGGTGGTGAGGGACTCAGGAAGAACGGTATGTGTGAGGATGCAGAGGCAAGTATAAGGATGACACGGTTTCCAAATGACACTTGAAAAAATACAGGATGAAAAATGTTATGCCTGGTGTCATTCCAATTTTCAAAAAATTGTAAGTGTTCATATTGTAGTGGTCAGATTCAAAGAATAAAAGATTTAGAAAGGTGTTCAAATAGTAATAATATTTATCATTAGGTGACTTTTACTTTCTTCTTTTTATCTTTTGGCATTTTCTAACTATTTACAGTGAAATAATCCATCCTTGTACCAGAAGAGGCAGCACTGTTCCTCACTCAGCGTGGGATGTGGGGACTCGGAGAGCATGCGGGATGCCTGGTGGAGGATGTGCTGGGATGGTCAGGAGGCCCCTGAGCCTGGGGGACCGGCGGCCTGGGTCTGGACCCTTGGGAATGGGTGGCTTGGGGTCTGGACTCGGGGGGGACAGGTGGCCGGAGTCTGAATCCTGGGAACGGCTGGCCGGGGAAGGCTGGCTCCAGGGTGTGGGGACGAGGGTGGGCAGGGGTTGGCGAGGAGTGAGCAGCGCAGATTGCCTTTGAAATTTGCCTGGGAGTAGCAAGCAGAGTGGACCGGACAGAATGAATGTGCTCTGGGGCTCCTGGGGGGGTCACGGACAGTGAGAGCGGGCTGGAGCAGAGAACCCTGGGTAGAAGAACAAGGCAATGGCACAGACAGGAAAGGAAGGCTAGGGACTGAACGGCTGGTAGACGAGGGCGTGGAGAGGCACCGGGATACCTTCTCATTCACAGGACTGCACGCTCCTTTCCAAGCGCTCCCAAGAAAGCAGCCCTCCTTGGGTGGGAACTCTGAGCATGGGTGACAGTGAGCAGTCTGTGGGTGTGAACAGCTGCTGGAGGATGCGTCGAGGGTGACGCAAGGCCCACTCCCCAACCACGGTCTGCAGCTGCCCACCAGGGAAGGTGTTCCGAGGCTGAGCGTGGTTGTGACTGCTTATTCCCTGGACGCAGTTCTCAGTGGTGGCGACCGCACTGACACCGCAGGAGCTAAGGGGTGGTCACCGGCAGCAGCGACTTTTGCCTTCTGCTGCTCGAAATGCCGGAGCACAGTCAACAGCACCGTCATGTGGGAGCAATTTGGGCCAGTGTGACCCAAGGCCAGCTCTAGGCAGCCGGAAGCCGGAGAGGCTTTGTGACCGACCAGCAATTGCGATGAAAGATTAGTAGAGTATCGATCACTTTATTCACAGAAGCACTTTATCTAATCTCGTGGATGAGGACACACTGCACTGATGGCCTGGTGGCTGTGCCCTCGCAAGACGAGTGCAAGCCTTCCTGTTGAAACTGGGTCCTTGGAAAGTGTGGCCCAGGTGCCCGTGGCCATCTGGAACCGCTGCACCCCTCCCAGGCGACTTCCGCCCTGTGTGGCCCTGCACCCCGCCTTCTGCCCCTTCCTCGCGGCCGGTGGGAGGCCCTAGTGCTGGCGAGGGACAGTGTCCCCATGTGGGCTGCCAGAGTCGGGGGACTCTTGCAGAATGGGGAGGTGACTGCACCCCCTTGACTAAGACCCCAGAGCATCCTACCTTCCTGCGCTCTGCCGTCTAGAAAACGGAGAGGCCAAGGTGGGCTCAAGGGTAAACACTGTCCTCAGAGGTGGTCACCTGCCATCTCCGGGACACTCCTTTCCAAACCCGGCACTCATCCCCTCCTGTCACAAGATCCTCACTGCTCTGCAGAACCGCAGCACCGTGAGTTTTCTGCAGAAATAATTCCCATCAGAATGGTGAACCGGAAGCAGCCAGAATCCGCAGGTTCTCGTGCAGTTTGTGCTGACACCTTGGAGTGGGAAGCACAGGGCTTTTCCTTCACATTTGCATTAATCACGGCACAAACAGGCACTTTATAAATACCCTTTTTGTGAGTTAATGGACCACAGTAATAGAAATAAGACATATTTTTTAAGTTTAAAAGCACCCAAAATGATACTATATACAGTACTATGGAGGGACATATGTGTGTATTATAAAATATGTAAAAGTGTGCAGGGCGGTAAGTATCAAAAGAGCAATATCAGGCTGGGAGGAAGGCGATGGAGAAGGGTGTTGAAAAGTGGATTTAACTATATTTCCATCGTTTTGTTCTCTAGCAGAGTGGTGGATACATGGTTATAGTTTTCTTCCCCTTTTGGGGTGCATCTGAAACATTGCGTAATATCTTTTAAAATACATACAACTATGTTGAAAACATATCTCTAATATAATGATCACTTCACAGGAGAAAAAGCAGAGGGCGGGAAAGTTGAGTAAATACGTCTGCTTCTTCCCCAGCTTCGGCGCTTTTTTCTGCTGTTGCTCATTAACTCCTACGCCCTTTCTTATCTGCACCAACCACTTCTCTCCTCCTAGATGGTCCTTTCTAGCATTTCTAAGTAATTAATCTTCAACAGCTGCCGAGAAAAGTGCTTCTGTGCGTCAGTACAGAGGCTCTTCCCTGATCCCAGCAGCTCCCTTCCAACAGAGCCCACCTCCTCAACAAAGAGGCACTCGTGCTATGAGAGAGGAGACTCGTTTGCTGGCCCTGACTCTGGACCCGCGTTACTCACGTTCACAGTAGGCTCTTTGAGTTCCCAGAGCACCGGAAGTGTGGTGTAGCGGCCCTGCCCGGCAGGAGGCAGGATGGCGCAGAAGCACGCAGCCACCTGCCTGGGGCGAGGCACAGCAGGGTCCACCGCCAGCCTGTGGCAGATCACACCCAGACCGCCCCCACCGTCCGGATGGGATGCAAGCACACGCAGGAAGAGGGCCTGGGAACTTCTGTTTGGCTGGATGAATGACCTCGTCCTTTTATTTGTTTTCCCATGTGTTTTATGATTTACATAATATACTGGCACAATGGTACAGGTAGATGATTTATAAATAAGTGAATATGCATACATTGAAGGTACGTGCTCAAAAATATTTTTATTGAGAGCAATGTAAAGTTTGAAAAGCTTAGAGACTAAGGATGAGGGTGTGGCTCAGTGGCAGAGCACTCGCCTGGCAGGGGTGAGGCCCAGGTTCCATCCCAGCACAGCAGGGGGAGAAAACCAGTCAGGAGACTCTGAAGAGTCTACCTCACTGAGCTGACCCACCTTGTCTGAAAACCAGTGTAAGAGCCACCTCCAGAGCGTCTATGTTGATTAGACCCAAGTGCCGAGTGAGTCAGGTAGTCTAGCACACAGCTGTGTGCTTCCTGGTAGCCAGTGATCTTGGACATATGGTCACAAGGACACTCTGGGGACATTGGTAAAACATGATGAGTTGAAAAGAAAGCTGAAGAAAGGCAGATATGTCGCTGTTTAAGAGCAGGTTTTACAAGGCCAAATTCCCGAATATTTTTTAATACTGATTATTAAACAATGATTATAAAATCGTCAGAGCATAAACAGCGGTCTCTGGTCTCTGGCAGCTGATGTGGGTCCGCCACAAATGAGTCACAGCCAGCTAAACTCATTCCTTTATAATACTCAGCAAAGCTTTCTGGGAGAAGTCATTCATCCATCCATGCGGGCAGGCGTTCATGGGCCGCAGGGAAGATAGTTACTGCGTCTCTTAGGGTTACAGCCTTGTGGGTGGATGACATTCAGTGATGAATCTATTGCAATTTCTGTCCCCCAAGAACTTTCCTTCTAATAAAGGAGACAAACATACGCATAAATAACTGTAGTAAAACAAATATTTCCTGTCACAAATGATATAAACAAATGTGACAAGCATTCAGTGAAATGAAAACGCCATCAAGCTGATGAGCCCTGACTGTGAGAACAGCAGTGGCAGTGAGAAAGGACGCGTTAGAACTTCTGTTTACTTCTTAATATCATATTGAACGTTTTCTCTGTTTTGTGTATTTTTACACTGGCAAAGTATTGCACGATTTTGGAGACAAAATGAAGGAAAGTGAAGCCATTTGGTTTGGATAAGAAGTGATTTGAGACCAGTGGGACAGCTCTACCCAGAGCGGGTTATGTAATGGAAGAATGTCGCGCCCAAGGGAGGTCTTTAGTGATGCCATGACTCCACTGGGCTCAAGTGGCCTGCGAACATAGTTAGCATATTCACTTAACTCACAAGAAGGTAAATGTATTCAGATAAACATAAATGATAATCGATTTTCGCCTAGAGAACATAGCTAGAGAATTTTGTCAGAATCCCTGAAAGACCCAGAGAAACTTGGACAAATAAAAAGTATACAGTCCGCCTGGCATATCCTCAGGTTCTGTATCTGTGGGTTCAACCAACTACAAATTGAGAATATTTGGAAAAAAATAAAGACAATACAACGATAAAAATAAAGTGAATTTTAAAAACAGTACAACAGCTATTTCCATAACATTTATGTTGTATTAGATGTTACAAGCAATCTAGGGATTACATAAAGTATAGAGAAGAAGTGTGTAGGGTATTCATAAGCTCTGCACTGTCCTCTATGAAAGACTTGAGTGAGCATCCCGGGATGATATCCATGGTGGATTTTGGAACCAGCCTGTGGATGCTGTGTACAGAGAAGATGGTAATAATAATAATACTAGATATATTTGCTAAGCATGTACTGTGTGTGGACATTGTACATACATTGTTTCATTGAGTTCTTATGGAAGCCCATGAGGTACACACTATGTTATTTCCACTGTACAGTTGGAGAAATTGAAATTTAGGGAGTGTGTGAGTCAGCTTTCCATTACTGCATCAAAAGATCTGTAGAAAATCAGCTTAAAAGGAGGAAAGGAAAGGTTTATTTTGGCTCAAGTTTCAGAGGTTTCAGTCCATGGTCACTTGTGCCTCTTGCCTTGGACCTGTGGTGAGGCAGTGCATTATGGCAGGAGCATGTGGTGGAGGAAGCTGCTTACCTCATGGTGGTCAGAAATGAAAGAGAGAGAAAGGAGTCGAAGTCTCATTAAGCTGCCCCCCCCAAGGTCACACCCCCAACAACCTAACCTCTTCCCCTAGGCCCTGCCTCTAAAGATACCTCCACCTCCCCAAAGCAGCATCATCTGGGGCCCAGACCTTCGACACATGGCCTTCTCGGAGCACTCCAGATCCACACGCCAGCAGGGAGTTCTGCAGCCTGAGCGCTGGCTTCTCAGCTTGTGGCCTGTAGGAGGGAGGGCCATGCCATCTTCAGTGTGGATTTAAGCTGAGAGGAAAGAGGAGGACTGGTTCAAGTGGGGCTGGCAGGCAGAACCGGGACCTGCCAGAGAGCAGCAGCTCCCCTGTCTGAGGAGGGACTTCTGGGCCTCTGTGATGCCGGCTGCAGAAGGCAGCGGGGTGGCGGCCCACCCTGTGCAGGGTGCGTAAAGAAGGGCTGTGTTCTAGGTGGCTGTCAGGTCCAGTTCACTATGAGGCCTGACCCTTGTGGGTAATGGACCTGCAGCCCACGGCACGGTGATAGCATGTTGCCAGCCATTGGAAGAGACATTAATGTGGCCCTGGGGCAGCCTTGCTGTGCAGCCACAGATGCCCGCACTGTGGAAGCAAATTGTCTTCCTCAGAGTTCAGAGTTGTGACCCGAAGGGAATGGACAGGGAAGGCTGGAGCCGGCATTGCTTCTGCATTAGCTTTTGTGGAAATTTTCTTTTAAAGTCTTCAGACTTTCAACCCTCTAATGTGAAACTAGCTTTGCCGATCATGCGGCTGAACCATGAGGGTCCAGCGTCTGTCAGGAGGGCTGAATTTCTTGCCAGCACTGCTTGGATGGAGGAAATGCCCGGTATACATCAGCTGGGACAACACGTGTCTGAGAGCACACACTCAGGGGCCCAGGCATCCTCATGCCGCCCAGCTGGGGAAATGACTCTTCAGCGGAATAGGCAGCACTTGACTTTATTATCACCAAGTCGGGGGTGAAGCTAGAATTTGGGACAAGCTGCAGCAGGGACTCATCTATGCTGCGCACTCACCGAGCCACTGAAACACACTCCAGGCCCTGAGAAAGGCCTTGAGGAGCGTGTCACAGCTGAGAGCCTCTGTGACAACTTCCCACTTGCTGCTCAGACAGCAATGGAGGGCAGGTCAACGAAGTCTCCAACACTCTTTGTGCGCTTTACTCTCAGCCCATACGCAACGATGCAGACAGGCAGTTCACACTTCTGAAAAAATACTCGGATGTATTGTTAAATTAAACAAAGCAGGCTATGAAACACCACGGATTCTACGCTTGGAACCATACATGCGTCTGTGTGTGTGCACTTGCCGAAGTCCACAGGACTGTCAAGTAGAGTAACGGTAGCAGATAACATGTTGAACACTGGTGAAAGGGCAGGACTCCGTCCTGCACAGCCCCATAGTCCTCTGGACAAGCCCTGAAATGGGCAGTCACAGTTTCGGCTCATGGAGGAGGAGGCCACTCAGGGGCTCAGGGATGTTAGGAACATGTCCAGGTCACACAGGTACTGAGAGCCAGCATGTGGGTCCGTCTGCCGCCTGAGCCGTGTTTAACCCTCTTGCAATGTGGCCTCCCATCACCACCTTGGCTCTCTCCATATCTGGGCACTGAGAGTATCAGCTATTTTGTTATTTTTCTAAGTAATCTGATTTTTATTTTAATATTATCGTTATTAGTGCTGGGGATTAAACCCAGGGCCTCACATGTGTTATGCAAGTGCTCTACCACTGAACTACATTTTGATTTTGTTTTGTTTTGTTTTGGGTGCTGGGGATCGAACTCAGGCCTTTGCACTTGCTCGGCAAGCACTCTACCACTTCAGCTAAATCCCCAACCCCTACATTTTGATTTTAGAGAACATTTTATCTTGTGATAAACTCACATTGCCTGTATATTTACTCAAATATGTGTGTTTCCCCCCAGTTGGATGGGATTGGAAGTCATTGCAAGTCCAACACCAGCCTGAGCAACTTAGTGACTTAGAAAGGCCCCCATCTCCAAATAAATACAAAGTGGGGGCTGGGGATTTAGCTTAAGTGGTAGAACACTTGCCTAGCAACCTCAAGGCCCAAGTTTGATTCCCAGCACCCCCCAACAAAAAAATACAAAGGGCTGGGGATGTAGGTCAGTGTGAAGGCCCTGAGTTCATTTCCCAGTACCACCAAAACAAAACAACAACCACAATCACAACAGAAACAAAGGCCCTACAGAGAGGAGACCATCTGACGCGCGGTCCAGCGCTTGACTCTCCACGAGGAGCTCCTGGGAAGGGCTGTTCTAGCAGAGTTTGGGTCGGGGCAGAGCCGCAGAGCTGTCTGAACTGGATCCCAGATGGCCCCATCACCGCCCGCATTAGGCACTGATGTCCTCTCTAGCCCGAGACAGTTTTGGGGCCAGAGAAATGCTGACGTCTGGCTGGCCAACCAAGTTGTCCCTCCTGAAAAGGAGCCACCTCCTTCTCTTTGTAGAGAGAATCCAGTCCTCCCCCATCCCTTCTGCTCCTCCCCTGCAGACACTAGAGAGGGGGTTCCTGTGGTATCAGTTTGGCTTTCTTCTCTTGAACCCCAGAATTTTACCTCAAATTTAAAAAGAAAATTGATGCCCTAAGATTCTCAAATGCCTCAGAGCACATATCTTAGAGTTGATGGATGATCTTACGGCCACCACCCTGCCATATCACTGTCACCTTCATTACTCCCAGCATCCCATCATCGCCGTGAGCTTGCTTGCCTGGTACACAGCCCTCCCTTAAACTCCACATCCAGTTCCCTGTCGCAGGGCCACGATAGCCCCGCTCTTGGATACAGAGTTACAGTTCTGGGTCAGAAGAGGCAGGGCGATGATGACTTCATTTTTCTCACCGCGTATTCAGAGATTCAGATAAGCAGCCTATCAGTGATTTGAAGCTGTGTGCTAGTCTCATTTAGGAGGCAGGAGAGTGTTGTGGGCAAGGGGAACTGCTCCACAGGGAGACTTGGACCTTGGTCCCATTCCCTCACTCGTTGGCCACCTTTGGTAAGCACCCCTGCCGCCTCCGCCTCCGTTTCTTTACCTGTAAGACGGTTTGTCACGGCTTCTGCCCCCATCAGATTGTTGGAAGCGTCAGAGAGTGATTGCTGTAAAACATCTGGGGTGTGCGTGTTCTCTCACTGTTGCTTACCTAGTAGCGTGCCTGGCAGCCGCAGAATCCTTCTGACCGATTAAAGGCAGAATGCAGCAGGAGCTGGTAAATATTCAGAGAAAGTGTGAATGAGTGAACAAACAGGTACATGGTAAGCGCCTAATAGATACTAACTACTATTACTGTCAAGCCTTCAATTCTTCCATCGCTCCTCGTACAGGGTCACTATGTTTTCTCTCCGTTTTTATCTTGTTCCCCTCTTTTCATCAGTTGTAGAAAAGACAGGATTCATGGGACTCTGCTCTCACGACAAAAGTCCTAGAAAAATGACATCATGTCCCGGGGCCACAGTTTCATCTTCAGATGGAGGACACCACAGTGCTGGCTGTGCCCTTGGGAGGTGCGTTCAGCTCTCCCAGCCCTGGAGGGTCTGCGAGGGTCTCAGCCTGCCTCAGTCTCCTGGTGTAGCCCAGGGACAGAGCGTGCTTTCTCGCGCCCTTTCATGGGGGCCCAAGGGCAGGACGATTTCTGTGACACTGAGATGCCGCCCCCTGTTTCACGCTCCTGCTCTCACACACAAACAGCTCATTGGTGTTCTCTGAGCTTCTGTACTGCAGCCAACCTGTAAGAATGATCACTCGTTGCGTGCTGGTGTTGTGTCCACCAAGAATGTCACGATTTATTGAAAAGGCTGCTAAGATGCTTCTCCGTTTTCCAGCTTCCTGGCTGAGTGGGACCAGCTCTTCCTCATGTACCTCAGCTGGAAATGCACACTCCGGGTCGGGGAATGCAGAACCGATAGAATTAACTGGCCTTTTCTGAAGCCACACAGACTGCACCCGTGTAAAGCGATCACCCTCTTTTTTTCTGTACTGGAGACTGGACCCAGGGCCTTCACACTCAACGACACCCGCAGCCCTTGGTTTTTATTTTTTGTTTTGAGACAGGGTCTCTTGTCGCCTGAATAAACACATATTGTTAAATAAGGCAAATCAACAGTCTCAGTACCACAGAGTTACTCTTTCATTTAAAAAGGGCCTCCAGCAGGGCGTGGTGCTCTACATCCACAATCCCAGCACTCTAGAGGAGGATCAGCACGAGTTCAAGGCCAGCCTGGGCTACACGGTGAGTTCAAGTCCAGCCTGAATGACATAAGGAGACCCTGTTCCAAACAAAAATAACACAAACAAACCAACAAAGGGACCTTGAGACCGCATTATTTTGCCGACAATGACTAATCCCACTCACGGAAAAATCATCGCAGAGACTTAAAAGAAAAGGAAAATCAGCCAACTCTTTTATGAGTTCAGTACAGCATTAGAAAGAAAGGGACGATAACACAGAGACAATACCTTGGTTGTTGAACGGCTCCAAGCTTGAACTTTCCGCTACTCAAACAGCAAAGTTGGAAAGAAATCTGCCCAGTGTTCATAACTTTGTTTGATAACCAACCGAAAATCCAACTTGAAAAAACCTGTTCCGGGGCTGTGGATTTAGCTCAGTGGTTAGAGTGCTTTCCTAGCAAGTGCAAGGCCCTGAGTTCGATCCCCAGCACCCGCCAAAAGACACCTGTACAGCCAAGAGTGAGTCACGCGCCTCATCTCACCAGGGACACAAACAGGGTGACACCTCAGTCTAAGCACCGCTCTCACCCGAACAATGGATAGCGCTTGCGTTACTGTGTTAAAACATTCGTCTCTGGGCTGCTTTTTTTGTGCTTTATTTGGGTAAAATATCATCACCGTGACGCCACAAGGAAGTTAGTGGTACCAGCAGTAAAGCTAAGAGGGAAACTGTGAGAACCACGATACAGTTAAAGAAAGAAATTATTGTGAAATTTGTTAAAATCTTGGAAAATGAATTTATAAGTGTAATTTTGGAGTCTCAGAACAAGTTATTTGGTTTTCCGTTATTTCTTATGGGAAAAATGCTTTCGTTTCTCGAACTTTTTGGTGTCTGAAGAAGAATGTGGAAGGAATTGAGTTCGACCACCATGGTGTGTGGTGCAATCTTGTACAGCGGCAGGAGGGCAGACGGTGCGGCGATGTCCCTGAGTCAGACACGGGCTGCTGGGCTGTGGGGACTTGGTGTCTAATGACGACGATGTGGGGATGCAGTGCGCAGAGAGCGCGGGCTACTCAGTAAATGGTGCTAGGAAACTACTTCTCAACCTGAAAAAATTAGAACTCTTCCCAAGCTATACACAAAAGTGAGACGGGTGAAGTTACAGACCTACATATGAAAGGTGAAACTATACAATACTTACAGTTACAGTTTGGATGGTCACTGTCCACCCAAAGACTGTATATTGAAGTCTCAGTCGCCAGCTCTTGCTGCTGTCAGAGACCTTTAAGAGGTGAGGCCTCAACCAGGGAAATCAGTACGGGCTGCTGGGACCTGGCCTCTTCCTGTCCGTCTATCTGCTTTCTGGCTGCCGAAGTGAGCAGGTGTCCTTCGCCATGTGCCCCGCCAGCATGCGACACGCTGTGCCCCCATGCCGAAAGCAGTAGCACCGAGAGACGCGGACCGGAGCCTCTGCAGTGATGAACCAAATGACACTTTCCACCTTCGGGATTTTGTCACAGTGATAGAAAGTTGAACGATGCCCTTAAATATAGGAAAATATTTTTATGAACTCAGGGTAGGCAGAGATTTCTTAAACAAGACAGAGTAAGTGCCAACCATAAAAGATTTCATTAATATATTTGACTACATTAAAATCCACAACTTTTGCTCATCAGAAGACACCACCTGAAAAGGCAAAAAGACGAGCCACACAGTGGGAGAAGGTATTTTCAATATGCATAACTAACAAATGATTAGCATTCAGACTAAGTAGAGAACTCCGACGCCTCAACAAGAAAAAGACAAACAGTGTGACGGAAAAATAGGCAAAGGGCTTGAACAGTAATTTCACAGAAAAGGAAAAATAAATGGCCAATAAACATGTGGAAAGTTGCCTAACCTCATGAATAATCAGGGAATGCAAATTAAAACCCCAAGGTCGTACCATTTTCCACCCCTGGATCAACAGTCATTTAGAAGTCTGACAACATCCAGTATTGATGAGCTTGGGGAGCAACTGCACACCCACTATGGGGAGTGCAAATTGGAAAAAACAATTTCAAAAACAACTCGGCATTATCTAATAAAGCTGTGGGCATAGAGTACACTTCGGTAATTCCACTCTGGCTAGATACAGCCCGGGCGGATCGTGCACACATGCACCAGGAAGCTTGTTCATAGCAATAATGCTTTAATAGCAGGAAGCCAAACTGCTCACATTCAATAGCAGTAAAATTAAACTGTGTGGTGTCTGCCCATAATGGAATATGATACAGCAGTGAAAATGAATAAACTACAAACTGAACCTCAGGAATATTATGTTACATCAAAAATGCAAATAGCAGGACCATCAGGCATAGTTCACTTATCCACAGTTAGAATACACACAAAAGCTGTGTAGGGATATATACTTGGGGGCAAAAGTATAAAGAGAGGCACGGGAATGATAAACACGAGATTCTGGGTAGTGCCTCATCTGTGTAAAGGACGGAAGAGAAATGATGAAGAAATAAGAAGAGACCAGGGCAGGGCACCCTGTGACCTCTTTGTTAGTTGGATTTGGGCACATGAAATCAACATCTTCCAAGTCTTTCTTTATTCCTTACATAGACAAGGTATGGATTTTTTTTCTGTATTGAAAACTCAGGGGATTAGTAAACACCAAATTTGGGTTAGTCATTTACCTCTGAGACAGAGGGGGATGGGACCAAGTGCATTATATTATAGTCTCTATAATGATTTATTTCTTTTAAAATCTGAGATGAGCTGCAAAATTTAATGATGAAAAGTGGATGCAGAAATCATACAGAAATTCTCTATACCTTTCATTTTGTTTGAATTTTTCATCTAAATATTACCATAAAAGGAAAATGCATAATAAAATGGGAGAGTGGTGGGAAATTCAACAAAATGCTCTAGCTGGTCATATTGGGATGCCGAAGGAGAGAGAGATCATGCACAGTGCCTTCCATTTTTCAATTTTTTTTCAGTGAAGATGTCATTGCTTTCATAATAAAAAAAAATCTAAAAACCTCTTTTTTCAACCCGTTTGTCACCTCCTTGGAGCACTACTTGGAGATGGAGGAGACTCCTTGGAACACTTAGCAGAGTTGTTGTTTCCGTGTATATTAAGGAGAGCGTATCTGCCGAGCATGGACAAAATGAAAGCCTTAATCCAAAAGCAAAATGGCAAACTTGATCCCTGGACCCAGACGCAGACTGCCCGGGGGAGCATCCTGGCTCTGCCCCTTCCGGAGTAGATGCCTTTGTGTGTTTCTTTTCTTTTTTTCCTGGTCCTGGAGATGCAATCAGGGCCTCACACCTGCTAGGCAAGCACTCATCGCTGAGCTGCACCCCAGCTCACTTGATTTCTTGATTTCTCCGTGCCTCAGTTTCCTCCTCTGTACATAGGCCTAATGTAGTGATCTCCCAGGGTCATCGAAGGATTGTGTGAGTTACTATCTCGTCCGGGCCTGGACAGCACCAAGCGCTTAGCAAACACAGTGCACACGTTTGATAAATAAACAAGTGACACAACAAGAAGAGGGACGTTCGAAGGGAGAACCTGAAAGGTGGGGAGAGTGCTGGAGTTTTGAGGGGCTCTCGCAAGCCAGAGCCTGATGAAATAGCTGGCCTCGGGCGCCACCCATGGGCACACATTCTGTGAAGGAAGAACAGGCCTGAGATGGCAGAGAACTGGGGAAGTTTAATGAAGGGAGTGACAGGTAGAGGCTGTCATGGGGTGCTGCAACCAGGGCTGAAGTCGTGGGCCTCAGGCACGTGGAGAGGCGGCTCCGGGAACCCAAGCCGTGTACGGTATGGTGGTGGGGGGCTAGCTCGTGGGGCGCCTGGCCTTTCCCCGCCTGGAGACCCATGAGAGAAGAGTGTGGAGCTGCAGGGGGAGGCGCTGGCGGGCTCTGGAGTTAATTACCAGCTGCTCCGGCGCCCAGACGGGCTGCCAGGGTCCCAGACCTCGGGGACCTGCAAGTGACTGTGCTGCCACAGAGCACCCGGCCCGACTTGGGGTCGCGGCATCTTCTTCTGGGGCGTTTTCTGCGTGGCAGTGACGCGCCTCCTGCGTGTGTGGACCTGGGGACTCCGGAGAGAAGAGCATGTTCTGCTCCTCCCTGGGCAGCAGCGTGTCCCTGCTGTGCTCACTCTCGCTAGTGAGGACCGTGGGTCACTCCTGGGAATTTTCACCGAACGCTCCCCAGGGCCCAAGTCCCCGCCCTGAGCCTGCGCAGCACCGGCCGGCACATCGTCCGGCACCGAGCCCGGCCCGTGTTTATGGAGAACGTGTGTTCTGAAGAGCACTGTTTGAAATGCTGTCTGACGGGAACTGCGCTGCTTGTGTTTTTAGCCCTCTGACCGCCTTCAAAAGAAAAAAGAAAAAAGCCATTATCTGGGGTTCCTGGTTTCCAGGGACACCTGCTTAAGGCTGCGTGCCGCGGTGAGCGAGGGGCCGCTGTCACTTTGGGGCTGGCCTGGGACTTGCTTGCCACGGCAGGAGCTGGTCAGCCTGGAGATGCGGGCTCCTGGCGGGGGAGGTCTCCAGCTGCTGGGGACAGGGAGCCGGTGCGGGCTCCGGGGGGCATTTCCGCAGCAGCTGCACCCTCACAGCAGGGCTGCTTCGGTTCTGCAGTAGAGCCCTGAGGCCAGATGGCCGCTCCTTGGGGCACCTGGACCAGCCTCAGCCTAGCAGCAGGGAGGCCCGGCTCCCTACAGGATGGAGAGACCCTTCTCAGGAAGGACCCTAACCAGCAGCCCTCCCGTCTGGAAAGGAAGCCATGAGCCGCCGGACACACATGGTGGCCCCTCCCTGAGGCCACTGCAGCTCCATGGAGACAGGCCTCAAGTTTCGGTTCCTTTGGGCCACCTGGTCTCTCTGCCATCCACCAACTGCTCTTCAGGGCGTGGTGTCTCACCGTATGGAGCTGCCCTGGGCAGGTGCTACTGTACCTCATCATTGCCCTGGACAGGAAGTGAAAGAAGACCCTGCCCACCAGGCCTGTAGCTCTCTTCCCCACCCCGCCTCTGTTGGGGATTCACCTCTGCTTCCCAGGCACCTGGTTCTTTGGGGCCCCTGCCTTATTATACCATGCCCGGGTTCCCTACAAATGGACAGGTAGGCAGTGGGCCCCAGGGGAAGCACAGGGAAGGCGGGCCAGAGACAGAGTCCCACAGTTCTGCCCCCAGCCTGGGCTGTAATCTACGAGCCCCAGGTGGGCGCCGCCCTCCCGCGATAAGGACAGCACAAGGTGGCAGAGGCTGCCGTGCACCCTACAGCTGCGGCTGCTCCTGGAGAAGCCACAGACCTGGCGGGAGCCGACTAAGGGGGCGTGATGGGCTTCTGGAAAGTGAGTACGGGGCGCTGCTCGAGGGCCAGGTGCTGGGGACGAGCGCGGCGGGCGGGTGTGGCCGGGGACCCCAGGCCGACCAGGCGTGAGCTGGTCTGTGTGTGTCCTCGGGAGGACCCCTGCTGTGGCTCTGTCTTTGGAATCACAGCGGCCCTGCCTGGTGCCGGCTCAGCCGCTGAAGGCAGGTGGCTTCTGCCTGACTCGATGGATCCAGGTTATATATGTTTTCATCACAGCCAGAGACTTGCTGTCAGGTAGTGTTCCACTGGCCGGGTCTGTGAAGCCTGCTCTGTCTGGGTTGGGGCCGGGCAGGACACGTGTGGATCACCAGCCGCATCTCCTGATGCCTTCCTTTGACCCTTCTAAGCAATGTGTGTTTTGGTGCCGCGTCCCGGGCCGCGGCTTCCAGGGAGACGATGGCCCCTGCGAGGCTGGCCCCTCTGCCGGGGGCCCTGTCACCCTCTTGTGAAAGGAGCTTGGCTTCTCTAAGGCCAAAGACACCAGTCACCTTGTGGCCACCTTGTCTGCTCTTGAAATGCTGAACTTTGGATTTACGTTGCTAACCTGAGGGAGAGAAGTCTGAGAAGGAAGGGAAAGGGTGGTGGCGTGGCCCTGGGAGATAGGGCTGGAGAGTATTTTCAAAGTGATAATGGAGTGTATGGGGCTTCCCGCGCCGCCCGGTGCCTCTCCGTGAAGATAGGACATATCACTGCCCCGCAGCACCGCGGACACTGTTTCTGCGCGTCCCGTTCCAGGGCAAGGCTCATGGTGTTTTTGGTAATGGACTCAGAGCCCAAAGCTGGCCACCTACTTGGAAGACTGTGGGAGACAGGGACTCTGGTTTGGCGGCCAGGACCAACAGCTCCACCCTTACCAATCTGGAAGTGCTGGGCGCAGGGAGGCAATGTGAAGCGG
Organism: Hystrix cristata; assembly: GCA_004026905.1. Lineage (NCBI taxonomy): Eukaryota > Metazoa > Chordata > Mammalia > Rodentia > Hystricidae > Hystrix > Hystrix cristata. Next base: position 76,667 of record PVJO010005455.1, on the reverse strand, counting down.
AGTTCCCTTTGGTGGTCTGGTCTGTCTAGTTTTCCTCTTCAGACAGCTTTCTTTTCCCGAGGAGGGGGGCTCCTTGGGGAGCTGGGGATTCATTTCAGTCCCCCTGGAGCAGCACCCCGGTCAAGTCCATCTGGGTGTCCTCCTGCGGCGCATGAGAGGCCCTAGGGGGGCCACACACCACAGACCACAGGAGGTGGGCAGGGGCATCTCTGGGCCCACACGGGAGCCCCGTGTCTTGCAGGAATAGGGAACGAATGAGCAGGATGCTTTCGGCAATAGCCTCATGACTGAACTTGTCTCTGTGCCTCAGTTTCCTCATCTGGGAATTGGATCCACTGTGAGAATGAAGAGTAAAAACATCAGGAAAAGAAGCAGAAGGCCTGAGGTGGTTACCATCACCAGGGTCCATAAACTCCCCTGATCCCCGACTCAGGGGTCAATTATAATTAGATTTAAGTCCAACTCCCCTCCCTGCAATGTTTGCCAATGTCTTTGCCAAGCCAGCTGGCTTCTTTGAAGACTGATCGAAGAGAAGCATACTGAGAAAGGAGGCTACTTGTTATGGTGCCATGAAATTAGAAAAGATAGCAAAATACTCTCTGGAGGTAGAGCAACCACCAGGCTTTCACCTCCAGGTTCTCAACAGCCTTCACAGCTACGTCCCGATTCCCTGTGGCACAGGGAATAAAGCAGAGGTGGGGCTCATTGCCGGGTGTGAGGGAGATGGGCTGAGGACCGAGCACAAGTCACATATCTAAAGATGGAGGACACCCACCCAGCAGGCAAGAGACCTCACCCACAAACAAGCAAAACAGCAAGAAGTCTAGGAGTGGGGCAGAAAAGGGGATGTGTGTGGGAAAGCTCCAAGCTAGTGGAGGAAGCCTCTGTGAGGGGCCACCGATGAAAGAATTAGAGGTGAGGGAGAGAGCTGGGCACAATAGGAGGAAGGGGCAGAGGACACAGCACATGCAAGAGTCCCGAGGCAGAAAGGAGAAACAGGGGTGGGGGCACATGTAGAGAATTTACTACACTATGGGGAGGGGTTTTCTTTTACCTTGAGTGAGACAAGAGACTTCAGTCAGTTTTCTTACATGACAGACAAACAGGATAATTTGACTTCTACATGTAGCTGCCATATCCCAGGCTCCTACAGGTGGGCCACCAAACTGAACCACCTACCTGAGAGAGGGCACGCCATGCTGCCACTGAATTCTAGTGCGGCAAACCCACACTAGACACAGGGCTAGAGGTTGACACGGTTCTGCATGGTGTTCCCGTGGCCACCATCCGGGTAGAGACAATCTCCTTTTCCTCTACACTCTCCCGCGTGATGAGAAGGGCGGTGGGTCACGGTGCTCTTTGTGTAAAAACTACCTTGGGTAAAATACAAAAGGGGACAGAAACCACTCCGTGGTCCCATTCGTCCGCATTACTGTAGTCTGCGCTCCTAGCTGCTAACTGACAACGCTTGGGTTTCCTGGGCCTGGGCAGAGGCCTCGCAGGTGGGGCTTCGGCACCCCAGCTCCCTGGGAAGCTTGTGCAGTGTTTGTGTGCAAGTATAGCTACTGTGCAGGGGTCCTTGAATTTGCGCTGTTTTTTATCTAGCAGGGTCTTCGTCATTCAGGGGTCCCGCCACCTTCCGTTCATGCTTCATGTTTCATCTCCTTGGCGCTGGGCATGCGTCCTGGGCCTTGGCAAGCTGGGCAAGTCCTCACCTTTGAGCACACCCTGCTCCTTCCATCCTCAATGTGCTTTTCAACCCACAACCAAGATGATGGGGGGGCCTCACCCTGCCGCTTCCCAGCTTTACATCGTCAGTGGCTTCCCCATGTTCTAAGCATGGAATCCAGGCGCCTTCATGTGACACCTTGGTCCTGCCATCTTTCCAACTGCTTCTTCCTCAGCACCCCCATCCTGGGACATCTCCTAGGGTACTATGAGCTCATATAGGTGTGATTGGTGCTGCCATCACTCACTGTTGTATCCTTGGCATTTAGCATGGTGCCTGGTGCACAGTAGGTGCTCATTTAATATTGGTGACACTAATGGATGAACAATAAATTACTTGCAAAATGTCTCACAATTGCTCACCACTTTGGTCACAAACCCGCAATAGAAAACTATAGCTCTTGTGGTGTGCAGCTGACTTCTTAGATACTCTGCTCTTGGGAATTGCTTAAATTTCCTAGGATGATTCCTCCTTTCTTTGCCTCTCACTGCACCTTCCCAGAACCTCCCTCTGGCCCTTCTCGCTTTCCACCTTTGCACTCATTTCCATCTGTGTCATCCTCCAGGGAGCCCGCCTGGGAGCAGGGCGGCATCGATGCCTGACTCATCTTTGAGTCACTTCCTCTTATTTCCCCCACATCCACTGAGGTCTCGAACACGGAGATGAAAAATGTACTTGTTAAATGAATTGATTTAAAACCAGTGAATGAGTCTGAGTTTTTGTTTCTTTTTCCTCTGCCCAAATCCTGAGCGTTGGCTGTGAGGAATATGCTGGGCTGTTAATTTGGAAAATAAATCTCCAGGCAGGCCCTGTGCAGAAGCAGGCAGCCCTGTGTCCCCGCCGGCCCAGCCTCCTGATGTCGGGGCACCGGGTCTGGCCTGCAGCCCGTGTGAACCTGCTTGGGCCGAGCCTGGGGCTTGTCATTCTTCTCCCACAGGCAGGAACAGAGAAGCAGAACCGCTCTGGCCCCTGCCTCCCCACCCTCGCTCACCGCCCCCCCTCTGAGGGAGGCTGCAGAGTAGAGCCTGACGTGTCTCCTGCACATGCTGTTCCAACACAGGCGGGAAAGCCCGTCAAGGCAGGAGGCGTCCCGCTGCGGATGGGCCTGACCAACAGCTGCTCAAATCTGTTAGCCTGCGGGGCAAGCGTAGGAGAATGAGGCCGCACGCGCCCCCTGAACACCAATGCTCACACAGCCCCGCCCGCCCTTCTCTGTTGCCGGCAGTTCTGTCCTTCCTCTCCGAGAGAGTGCCAGGCCCCAGCTGTCTGTGGAAGACAGACGGAAGCCTCTCTAACCCTCCCCAGGGACGGCAGTGGTCAGAAAACCACCCTGGCCTCTCCGGAAGGGGGAGGCAAGGAAACAGTGCTTGGTTTTGATTTCCTTCTGGAAGTTAATGCCGTGAAAGCTAAACCGAAGCTGGTGTTGGCCTCGCCATTGTCCTCAGCTGCCTGGTGGCCCAGCTGTTGATCACGCAGGGTGCTCACTGGAGTCCAGCTGCTCAGAAAACCCAGCTGTGAGGTCCTGCCCTCTCCAGTGTCTGTGTAACATCCACATCTGTCCTCTCTGAAGCCCCATGTTCCTGTCTCCCGGGTGTGATCTGAATCCCTCAGTCCTGGACACCTTCGCCAGCCATCTGCCACGAGGCAGGCTCACCACTGCAGAGTGGGCCGCAGGTTCTTGGAGGAGTCGTCTCCAAAAGCTGTCCCTTAATTGCATACGTGTGAGCCTTTCTGGTAGGATCTTGAGCTGTGCGTTTGTGATCAGGCAAGGCAGAGAGGCACTCCATCCTCTAGAGGGACAGTGTATGAGGAGGTGCCGGACCCAGGTAATCGGGGAAGGACGCGCTTCCCTGTGTAGGCCAATGACACTGGGCTTCTGGTTCCTCCTAGATCCTCATCCATCTGAAGACCCGGTTCCCTAAGTCTGGTCTGTCACAGTACAGAATGTGCAAGTTGATGGGCCGTGTTGGACTTAGGGTGGACACAGGGGCCAGTGCTCGCATTCCGAGGACCTTCTCATGTGCCGCCTCCAGGGGGCCGTGGGTCAGCCCAGGTGGTGGTTGGCTTTCTCGGCCCGCGCACTTCGGGCTTTACCCTTCATCTGCCACTAGCCTTCCAAGCTCTGGAGTAACGTGGGTTACACATAACAAGCACAGTGCCTCCTTTACACTCTCCATCTGAACGTGGTGTTGGACCTGCCCCTCGAGGGTGGTGCTATTATCCTGCCTTTCCGTACGAGGAGATGAGCAGTAAGCAACGGCCCAGGTCCTGAGTTCGGCCCAGCTTGACCTGCCTCCTCGCACCCTCCAGACCGACGTTTGGGTGCACGTCTTCTTTCCCTCCCACTCTGAGCACGTTGACACTATTGTTTCATGTTTCTGTCTCTCTGTTCATCTGCAGTCCCGGGGCGCAGACCGTACAGGGCAGGTGGCCTTGGCCAAGCGGGACCCAAAGGCTGGCAGCTGCATGTAGTGGTCCAGCAGCACAATAGCTGGCCCAGCCCTTGGGCTTCGTGGCTGAAAAGTTGGAGTCTGAATGTTCGCTCTGCCACTTTCTGGATGGTATCCTCAGGCTTGATGCATAATCTCCCTATACCTCCATTCCTCCTCTGACTGGCTAGGGCTGTTGGAATTATGAGATCAGTGCCTCACATTTCAGAAAACACTGGTTATTATAATTTTTTTCTTAGACTCACAGGTCCCCCTCTGTATCGATAACTTCAACATTCTAAGAATTTTGGAAATTTTAAAGAGATCTTAAACGTACTTTCAACATACCTTTTATTCAGGTCAACAGGGAAACAGGAATAAATAACACAGTCCCTGACCCTCAGCGAGTGGCAAGCACTGTATTAGTGGGCTGAAACCGGAAGCTCCTTAGGGGAAGAGAACTTTGGATGCACCCTGCAGGAGGAGCGTCTCAGAACTGGAGCGCAGGGGGACGTGGGGAGAGCCTAAGTGCCTCGCGTGTCTGGGGCGCATGGTCCAGGTGTTTAGGCACAGGAAGAAGGTGGAGAGCAGCGGGAAGCAAGTGTGCAGAGGCAGGCCGGGCCATCTCGGGTTTCTGAACACCGGCCTGAGGCTTTGGACCTCATTCAATGGGTATCAGAGAGTGAGCAAAAGTTTTCCAGTAGGGAAGCGTCCAGATCTGAAATGTATTTCAAAAAGCTCACTCTAGTGGGGCAGTGGGTGGGTGGGGCACTGGAATGGCAACCAGTTAGGAAAATATCACCTGTCTCCAGGGAAGGATTTATGTGGCCCAAGAGCAAGGGGAGCGGAAGATAATTAACTCTCCTGAGTAACTACTGTGTCTCCGCCATGACGCTGTGTAATTAAATAGCTCAGCTCTCGTAATATGACTGCCACATATGGATTTACTGCACATGTTAAAGATGAGGAAACTGAGTTTTGCTGCAGTCAGGAAGAGCAATGAAATCGGGCTGGTGTCGGGAGTGCTGACTGGCTGCAGTGTGCGTGCTTTGCAGTCCGGCTACAGTCCCTCTAACTTGGTTCCGAGGCACAAGCATCGACTGTAGGTCCAGAGACTGCCTTGACTCTCAGTCCACTCACTCCCGAGTGTCTGTGTGCACGTCAGCAGGACACCATGACACCAGAAGTGGGACTTGTCCCCTGCGGTTCTTCTGAGGGCTTGTCCATGTTCCCTGGTCAGTGAAGTCTTCCTGTTCAGAAAATCTAAATGGCAAGTCAGTTTGAACCAGGGTCCTGGTAAGTGTGCAATCAGAGAAACGGGAGGCGAAGTAATCCCGAAGAATGTGTCATCAAGCCTGTGTAAGGCCTGATGAATCATTCATGCCTGGAGCGCAGAGTGCCGGGAGATAAACTGCTGATTCAGCAACATCGGAACAGAAAATGAGTGTCGCTGCCTGGCCCCGGCGCCGGCCCGTTTTCAACAGCTGTTGGGATTGTGTGCCGAGAAGGTTCTGAGGCCGCTTGCGCCCAGGGGTGAGGGTGCCGTGACAGCGCGTCCTTCTGGTGTGGGTGCCACAGAGGTGGGCGGCATCTTAGGGGACGAGCCACCATGGCCATTGCTGCTTTCCTTTGTCTTCTTTCTGTGTCCTCCTTCTTCTCTCTGGCCTTAGTCAGACATGCTGTGTTCTGCTCCTGCTGGAGGACCAGCCTGCCTTTCAGCTGTGTCTGCTGCTAACGTGTGTCGTGGCTCACGTGTCGCTTTGTTGGGCTACCTCCCCGGACATAATGTGTCATGTATTCCCGAGTCTCTCTCGGTACCTGTCAGCCTGCGCTAAGGGTTAGCTGCAAACCAGCACAGCAGGCGCCAGGGTCTCTCTTCCGACCTGGGCTCAAGTAAGTGACCGACCCAGCTCCTCCTCCCAGGTCGAAGCAGTGTCAGGAGGTCTCATTGCCACGAGAGTGCGAAATTGCCATTCAGGGACATGGAGGGGAGGGGTTTGGCGGCGGGGGAATGGTGCTGTGGATTGAACTCAGGGCCTCGAGCTTGCTCGGCAAGCACTCTACCGCTCGAGCTAAATCCCCAACCCTGCCACTCAGGGCCATCAGTTGAATGGAGCTGTCTGGTCCCAGTTCTTCAAGCTTCAGTAGGGGAAGCACCTACCAACCCGGCGGCTAGTCTCCAGGCTGGGCTGCTCCTCCACCCATTTCTCTGCCTGTCTTAGTTACTTTTCTCGTTGCTGAGACAAAATACCCAACACCCAAAGTTAGGCAAAGAAAGGTTTATTTAGCTCACAGTTTGTAGAGGTTTCAGTCCACAATCGGCTGGATCCAAGGCAGGATGGCAGGGCAGACAGGCAGAAGGCAGCAAGGCAAGCAAGGGGATAAACAAGGGGGTAGGCAAGCCTCTTTCTATCCCTTATATTTTATCCAGGCTACCTGTCTTTAGGGTGGGTAGCATCCCACCCTTAATCCTAACACCCTTAATCCTAACACACATCCTTGATCCCAGCAGAACTATGCCAAACCAATCAGTGGACTAATTTAGATCCAGCCCCAGCTATGACCACATGAGGCTTTGGGGGGCATCTAGACACAAACCATAACACTGCCCCTCATTGGCCACAGTGGGTCTGCTTCTGCCCTGCAGCGCTCCTCCTGCCCATCCTCTGATCCCTTCAGGCCAGCGCCCTCACCCGGCAGTTAACCTGTCTCTGCTTTCAGATGGATGTCTCTTGCACGACATAAATGCACGTAGGTTTAAAACAATGCCCCCCCGAACACTAGCATGGACTCCCTGCGTGCGCGTGAAACATGTGCACATGTGTCCAGGAGGCCACACAGAACAGCTCACTGTGTGGAACTTGTTCCCACACCACCTTCATCCGCTTTATGGCAACCTCTGTAGATAGAGCCTTTTATTAGAACCGAAGTCTTTTTCAGTTTTGGTTAAAAACATCTGCAGATGAGTAATGAACTAAATTGGGAGGTTTGGGTTTTCAGTCTCCGTCTAGCTTGTCTTCCAGTGGGATTTTGAAAAATCAATTAATTTTCAAGGAACTTGTCCCTCCAAGTGGAGCACGGGCCCTGGTGTGTGACCCTGGCTCTCACAACGCAGTCGGGTGCCGTGAGCTGAGTGGATGAGCAGCTGCACAGGGACGCCCCCCGCCCAATGGAGAGCAGCAGAGCAAGGCTTGAGGAGGTGCTCCAGGGCCTGGCTTGACTTGCAGGCGTCCGGTGTTGTTTGTTTAGCCATAAAGGTGCGCCTTGCTCAGAGACATGCGGCTGTGAACTAGGAGGGTCAGTCTCAGGTCCCAGTTTAGTGGTCTCCTCTGCAGACAGCACTCTGGGGTCGGGACAACGTGCAAGGCCCCTGGCCTGGCCTGTCACTTACAGGCCTCCCTCTGCAGTCTTGTCCCTGATCCTGCCGTCCTGACTCACCCTCCCTCCTGCGTTTTCCAAATTGATAAGCAATCGCTCAGTACTCCAGATGGGCAAGGCCCTGCGGGGATGCAGAGGGCAAGTAGGTGGCTCCCAGAGTACTTAGAGCCTTCCCAGCGGGGTGAGGTGGGTGACAATTCAAAACGACAAAGGGATCTGCCACAGGGGGCTGCCTTGGAGATTCAGAAGAGGGAGAGAGCATTGCAAGCTGAGGAAATCGAGGGGCAACCCCTGAAGAGAGCAGCCAAGGGGCGAATTTGGTGCAGGTGTTTGAGAGCAGTGGAAGAGAGCTGGCAGGGAGAATGCAGGAGCAAAGACCCTGACCCGCCACACAAAGTGGAGGTGAGGACGGAGGGCTGGCTGGGATGTGGAGCCCCAAGCACTGGACGGGGACCTGGGGGGCTGTGCAGGGCTCGGAGCAGGACAATGGCGGGATCCTGGATGGGTCAGATGTGGCCTGGTCCAGCGTGCGAGCTGGTGGAAGGAGCCAGAAGTGGTCAGTGGGAGGGGTGACACCAAGTGGCCCAGAGCCGGAGTGATAAGGCCGAGTCTACTAGCAGCTGCAGCTAAGCAGCAGTGAAAGATGAGAATGAGCGAGCGGAGAGGAAAGCCAGGCTCTCGAGCACAGTCCCTGAGCCTTGTTCTAAGCCCCACAGGGACCAACCTATTTAATCTCTGTAATGACACAAGTCGTTGCATGCAACAAGGACACTGAGGCACAGAGCATTACTTTGCTCAGGGCTGCATGGCTGGGGAATGAAGGGACCCCAGCGCTTGGTTTCCTGAGGGGTTTTTGTTTGTTTCAGCACTGGGGGTTGAACCCAAGGAGTCCTGAGCTATATCTCCGACCCTATTTTGAGACAGGAACTCACTAAGTTGCCCAGCCTAGCCTTGAACTTGTGACCCTCCTGCCTCAGTCTCCCAAGTAGCTGGGATTACAGGCGTGCATTAGCACACCCAGCTAGTTTGGGTCCCTAACCAGTGCCATAAGCTTTCATGTGGTGGCAGAAACACAAAGTGAAACAGACTGGCAAGGGCCAGCATTGCTCTTTCCAGGGTAGGGTGGCCCCCACCTGCACTCCTGGGAGCTCACCCACCAGATGCTGACACCAGGGGTGGAGAGTTGGGCCCTGAGCCCGTTCTGCTTTCCTTCGACAAGTCCTTGTTAGATCCACTAACAGGGCTCTCTTCTCTGCTCTAAAAAACAAAACCAAAGACACCTCAATGCATACGCAAGCTTGAAAAACAGTGGCATTACGGTATGTTTATTTAATTTGCAAAAGCTTCACTGTGGGGTTTCTTTAAGTAGTTTGCTCCCAAGTGCATATGAAAAATATCATATATAAAAACTTCTGTGGGAGGCACAAAAATGCTTCAGCTGAATAGATTCAGATATACTTACATGCTAAAAGTATCTGGAAATGTCTCCAGCTTTCTCCTCGACTTTCCTACTTGTCAGTGAGTTTAATGACAGGCATCCATCACGTAAAAAATACCCTTGTGGTGGGTGGTAGTGCCGAATCCCGTATCACAGGCCCGACTGGAGACATGGAGCTTGGTATACCGAAGCGCACAAGGCAGGAAGAAAATCAGGGAACTGATTAATTATATCCCAAAAAGGTGCTTTGCCTTAAGAAGGAATCCACTCAATACAGTCGGCTATATTGCCTAAAGTCTTTGTTCTTGTGTCGCTGGTTATAAAGAGGCTGGAGCCTGTGGGTTCGGGCAGTAGGGAGAAGGGAGGACAGAGGAACAGCCCAAAAGGCTGCAAGTCTTCACCTGCTGGAGGTCAAAGCGAAGATGACCCGACTTCCCCAAGTGTGTGATGTAGAAGCAAATAAAGACTTTTACAGTCAATTACTGTTGGGAAACATGGGTCTAAATACTGTCAATCGGTTTTTCCCAAGATCACTCAGAGCTTTAAAATGGTGCCTTATTTCATGAATCTCTAAAGACAAGATTTGTATTTTTCATTTGTACTTGTCCTGCACATCCTTTGTGTTGAAGCAGGTGACATTGCCCAGGACTGGTGTTCCTGGGAATGCACTTTGGGAAACACAGACTCAGACCCCATTAAAAGGACAGTACAATGATTTTCATTATAAGAGAGACTCTGATTATTGGCTCATGTATGTAAGAGGACACCAGCAAGGAGAAAGTCTGGCACCAGGGCTGGAAGAAATTTTGAAGAAACAGAGGGGAAGAACAGATTCCAGGGTCCAAAGCAAAGTCCCTGATTGGTACCAGGTTGCACTGGCAAGAGCAGAGACATCTCAGTGGCGTCCCCAGGACAGGACTGGGGAGGGGGGCAAAGACAGTAGAATCCACCTTTGGAGGAGGAAGAACTTTCTGATGATGAGACTTTGCCGAAGGAGAAGGAACTTGTTCCAAGGCCTGGCTGCCATTTGGAAAGGTGGACATGAGCAGGGACCAGGACTAGGGCTCAGGTGACCTTCAAAGCGACCCCTTCAAAGCCTGGATTACCAGACAGACAATTCCAAAAGGAAACAGAGTCCGATTAACAAGCGCTCCATGAGGACTGTCTTATCTGGATGTTGTCTAATTTCTTTCTCTTCCTGGGCCTTTGGGGCTTTGACGGTTTGCACGGTTGGTTTCACACCTCTCTGTGGAAATGAGAAAATCATTCAATCAGGTGAAATGGATTTGGGATGAGCAAAAAAGCTCTTTCAGGCTGGATATTTTAGAAATACCGGTGCCATTTAGATACAGTAGTTAGAAATCTTGGGACTTTCTGATCAGCTGGTGTCTAATGATCAAGTCAATGAAATATCTGAGATTTTATAAGCTAAGTGGAATGGAATCCTTTCATCTAATTTGGGATCCAGAATTGCATCTTGTTTACTTAGATTTCCTTAGGTAATTAGAGAGACTCTGTCACCAAATATGTAAGATAAAGCAAAAATTAACTTATGCAATGTAATTTATTTTTATTCAAATAAAATGCCCAGAGATTAATTCACCAAAAAACCTCAGATCACATGAGTTGGCTCCAAACAGGTGGGCCCTGTCACTCCTGAGGGTGAACAGGTAGGGGTGGGAGGGTCTTGCAGATATTCTGGGCCAGGCCAGCTGGATGCAGCACTCAAAGCAATGTTCCATTGGGACAAGGAGCTCATTTTGCAGAGCTGGAAACTGGAGAGTGGAGTGGTTCAGTGGCTTTCTAGTTAGTGGCAGTGATAACAGGAGACATATGAGGCAACACTAAGGGGCCTCGAGCGTAGCAGGTTTGCTCTTCACCCCCAGCCCTGTCCCAGCCCTGGTCTCTGGGATGGCCCCTGGGGTGACATCTGATCCCATCCCTCCCTGGCCCGGGGCTGCACCCAGGACCAGGCCTTGTGCTCCCTCTTCCCTTTGGCTCTGGGTCTCTAGCCTCAGCCCTGACGCTGCCCACTCATCTGTGCAGACCGCAGGGTGCTGTGTGGATGGTGCTGGACGAGAAGTAGAGGACTTAGTCCCTGGGAAGTGGTATCCAAGCAGTTCTGCTGAGTCAGGGCCACGGATGCAGGTGGCACTCTGCCTAAGAGGCGTCACTTGGGATTGACAGCATGGTGGCCCTTCCAATTAGGCAAGGAGTCCTGGCTGGGGGGTTCGTGTAGTCTAGAGCTCACCGGTGTTCTAGGAAACTGAGGAAGGCAGGGCAAGGTTGAGGGGGCTGGGGAGACCTGAGATGCTTGGGCCTCCGATGAATCCTCTTCCATTCCCAATAAAACCTCCCACAGTGTATTTCCGTCTCCTCTCCGCAACTTGCAGAGGGAGTTCCCAGCTCAGAGTGGTCACATTCCTCCCGGGAGGGAGACTTGCCCCCGTGTCAACAGGGTCACGCTGTCTCCCTTCTGCGTTCTGGTTGTGGAGCTCACTGGCTTTCAGGGGAGCTGAGATCTGAAGCTCAGTGCCAAAGTCGCCCTTAATTTGTTTGTGTTGTGTCTCTCCCCACCCCATCTGCCTGTACCCCCCGTAAATAATCCGTGTAGTAAACTATAAACAGTTTCCCACAGAAAATCTAGCAGTTTCCAGCCTTTTCTGTCCCACTGCCCCAGCCATAGCCAGGGAGCCCGATCCTCTCAACTGCCCTTGTCTTCTAGTCTAAAGTTGCCCTGACCACACTCACCTCACACGCACATGCACACACATATACGCATGCACACACGCTTGCATACTCCCTCCTAGCAGGTGGTCTGGGTGATCCAGGAGCCGCTCAGCTCAGACTCAGGGAAACCATTGCCCTGTGGCTGGAGAAGCTTGGGCCAGAATCTGCTAGGCAGAGAGTGCTTCTCCATTCCCTGGGGTGGGGCAGGGTGAGGAGGGTGTCTCGCCCCTCCCTCAGGAGAGGAAAATGAGCCAGGAGCTACAATCGTGAGTCACTCTGGTTAACTCCACCAACTCCTACAGGCCTGTGAAAAGGGCTAATCCTGTCTCTGAATTTGGTTGGCATCTAAGGAGAAATAATTGAAAGTTCTTGGTTAAAAATCCAGAGGAGATAAACCTGGATCTCCCGTGGTGGGTTAGCTGGCCGCATGGAGCCAATTCCACTGCTCTCAGCTGTCCTGGATGCCAGCATCCCGAGTAGCCGCAGCATGGGATAGGCCCTTGGCGATGCTAAATAACACTTGAATGAGTGGCTGCACAGAGCGACAGGGAGCAGAGACCTTCCCTGGGCTCTCCTCATCTCTGCCCCAGCCAGACGCCCGCTGTGTCTTTTTCATCCACTACGGTCCAGTAGAGTTCCTGAGCTTTCTGCTCTCCTGCAGTCTCTCCGCCCACATCTTTGAGGCACCGGAGTAGAATGCCTGCCAAGGCAGACTCGGCTCCTCTGCCGCTTCTTGGCTGTGTGACCTTGGGAAAGTTGCTCAACCTCTCCGTGCCTCTCTGTTCTCCTTGTAAATCAGGATGAGTAGAGCACCTGTCTTGTAAAGTTGCTGTGAAGACCACCTGAGTTACCAGGTACCACAGGCTCTGTCCCTGCCTGGACTCAGGTCCATGTCCCCAGGTTACCCAACCCCACCGAGAAGTTCCTGTGTCTGACATTCTGACACCGTACCATCAGTCCTGTCCCCTCCCCCCGGCATCTGGCACGTCCCAGGGGAGGCACATCGCCTTGCTCCTCCATCCCTCCCCATCTTCTTGGGAGGGTACAAGCTCTGCGAGAGCAGCATTTATCCATCTGCTCAGTCCCTGGCCCCCAGCAGACACACACATACGTTTTAAAAGAATGAGTGAGTCTGAAAGTCATCGCGTTCTCCTCTTTGTATAAAATCTTTGTGAGGATGGGAGCTCTTTTAACCTCCTGACAGGAGAGACTTAAAGCTACATCATTAGGAATTAATTACCCTTTTCTGTAACCTTCACATACTTTACTGGAGCAGGCATATTTATTTTGTTGCCTAACATACACGTATTTTAGCTGACAGGTGTTGGTTTCTGGGCTCCCCTGTCCAGTCCAAGAGACCAGGAGTCACATTCTCTGGTGCTCTTCTAGAATCCAGCACCCGATACATGGGGGCTCTAAATGAGCACTGGCGGCTTTGAAGTCAATCTCACAAGCCCCGAAACATGGCAGTCTTTCAAGATCCTGCTCCAGCCTCACTGCTGTGTAGACGGCCATTCAGTGCACAGTCCCCTCTGGAATCCGTCCTGCCCAAGAACTCCTGGGGGTCCTTGTGGGAATCCCTCATTTGGTATCAATTGTACACAGCTGAGGTCATCTCTTGAGCCACGTTATTGTCTTACTGAGTCTTCGACTCTTTTACCATTCTACCTGTTTTCCATATAACCGCATCTTTCACCTTGGCCAGTTTGTGGTCTTCCTGAGGATAGAGACAGGAGTACTGACTCGTTTCTGCTGTTGGCTTCTTGGATTGCACATGGCAGCTGCACAGCTCTCATGTGAGGGAAAAATAAACGAGTGAGGAAAAGCACATCTATCTAGTACTCTCAAGTTCTTGTAATGATAATTGATCTCTGGTACCCTCACTCGAAAAGCACTTTAAAGACTGATGCGAACATTAGGAATGATTGTCCTTTGGAAATGTTGATTTGGCATCTTGGTATCTTATTTCAAAAATCCTGGAAATGTTTCTCTGCAGACTAATGAACCAAGCCCATCATTCCAGAAACAATAATGAGTTTGTATTTGTTTGTTTAGTGATGCTTGATTCGCTGCCCGTTTCTCCCATTCTCTCTTTAGTATGTGACATTCCTTACTGAGGAGTTCAGTGAGTTCAACAAGGAACGGCATTTTGAAAAGCTGCTTGTGGAAGGGGACTTCAAGACTGATTTTGGAGTAGAAATAAGGTCCTCAAAAAGTCATAGAATTTTAGAAAGGGAAGGAATAGCAAATCAACCCTAACATTTTATTTCTTTAAAAAGATACAAAGCCGACTTTTTATAAAGGGCCAGCAAGACTGGCTTCCTTATTGTGCAGGTCAGAGATGTCCACAGAGCAGCGTAACTTGGGGTTCATCCAGTGTGGTGGGGTTTTCTGCAGAAAAGCAAGATGAAGTGTGGATGTAGCTGATGATGTACGGCTTATTTCCTCACCTTTGAAATTTATATAATTATAAAAGGGGGTTATATAAATACTGTATGAAAACATGGCTGAAAGAGGAGCCTGCTAGAATTCACAAGAGGATTAAATAGAAAGATTATGGTCTCAATTCAATTATTAACTTAAAATGATGAGTCTCGTGTGAAATATTACATGTGGCACCTGCTCCCATGCCTTGGTAGTAAAGAGAAGACAGCAACAGGAAGTGGATGGGTGCCAAGCTGGTTTCCAGGGTAGCTGCTGAGCACCCCGTTGGAAAGAGCTCCTGAGGATCCTGGAGGACGGAGCCTGTCTCGCTGTTAAGCTGTGAGAATGGCAGAACCCAGGAGATGTTTTTGCTTACAATGTTTTGGCTCCAGAAAGAGAGAGGAGGCCTGTGCACTCAGCACTCAGCACTCAGCACATGACCAACAGCCCAGCCCCTGCCCCGTGGGCTTGGTGAAGAGGAAAGGCTGAGCTCCCTGCAGAGGGTTCCTGGGGCTCACCGACTTGGTCAGCCTTTCTTGGGGTAAGGACCCAGGGCCAGAATCTGCCGGCACCTGCTTCCTGAAGCTTCTTTTGCCTGGTTCTGAAGGTATGTGGCCGAGATGACAAGACCGACATGACTGTTATACTTTTGGAGGCCTCGGAGTAGACAGAGTTAAAATCAACTTTGTTGTTCCAAGACCCTCCGTTTCCCCATTGCTGCAGTGAAGGACAGACCCTGGTCACACCTCTCATCAAACCCTGTGGTCCAGCTTCATTGGGGACAGCAGCCTGGCACTTCAGCACTGAACGTGTCTGTGATCAGCGGCTGGCTCAGTGTTCAATAGTAAGACAGACTACATGAATAAAGATGCCCTGGTTGCACCCAAACGTCCAAGATTGAGCAGCTCTCACTGGAGAATTCTGAAATTCACACTTCCCACCTACCAGGCAAAGACCTTATGCTCACCCAAGAGCGAAACCCAGACTGACACCTTCTGTGTCACTTTGCACACAGCCCCGATGCATTGTACCAGCCTTGGGTGACCAGGGGCAAATTCCTTAAGGGTTTCGTGTCTTAGCTGCTTCTTCCTTAGAGTGGATGTCATAATAGTAGCTACCTCATTGGTGGCTGTGAGGATTAAATGTAGCAAGACATTTAGAGCTCTTAGAACAATGTCCGGCTGGCAAAGTCTAGCTATTATCATTCCCAAAGCCTTTTGCCCTTCTGCGCTTTCATCTAGGTTTCATTGTCACTAGGTGAGTCGTCACGGGCTGCGCGCCATAGAAGCATCCCAAAGAATGAGCCTCCCAGGCCCATTTCTTAATGGACAAGCCACGGCTGTCCTGAGCTGAGACAGCCTTGTTTCAGAAGCCAGAAGAGCTCAGGGAACAGCGCTCCCTCGAATCTCCTGTAGGTCTCACTGTGGTTGGCAGTGGGCCACCCATGCAGACCCTCCCCTCAGGGGCCTGCACGATCGATCGCAGGCCAGCCCTGCCTGCTTGGATGGGACAGTGGGTCCTGCAAGGCAGCCCTGCGTCTCTGAGGAAGGGGCGGACCCTGCCTGGCTCCGGGGGAGCAGACCCTTGGGGCCCTTCAGAAGCCCCGGACCGTGGGGTTCACTGCCGGCATTCGAACCCGCTGAAGCAGTTTCTTAAAAATGTGTCTGTCCTGGTGCTGCCTAAGTGGGCTTGATTTTGCACTTCCTGCAGTGTATACTATTGCTCTTCCCACACCAGCAGGCTGCAGAGGAAGGCTTCTGTAATGTTTGGCAACACCAGAAGTAGTGTAGTAAGAGGGACCATGCATGTTTTCTGGGTTCCTCGATCAGCAATATGTTCTGAAGTGTCGATGCTAAATGCAGCCAGTTCCTCACGCAGGGAGGGAAGGAAGCATGGCAGGGTGCATGCGCCAGTGTACTTGGTGCTAGCTGATGCTCTTACGATCCTGCTTATGCACTTTCCCAGCGCCCAGCCCCCTCCCAGCAGGGAGCGAGCAGACAGGAGACACTCTGGGTCTCATCGCCCTGACAGCACAGAAGCAGAGTGGCTCCCAGGGCCCCCGCTGGCCGTTTGGCCCTAATGGAGACAGTGAGGGAAAGGCGGGGAAGTGGAGATTCGGGTGCGGAGCCCTTTCTCCGCTGTGGGCCCTGCACTCTCGGGCGGCAGGCAGCTCTGACTTCCCTGCCCGGAAAGGTCACCGGCTCCAAGGCCATTCCGCAGCTCGTGGGGAAATGAACAGTTGAGTCAACCATCCTGGACATCTGCTTATTTTTGTTTTCCATGGTGCGGTTCATTCTGAAATCAAAAGGGGTTAGATCCATGGAGATCCAACGGAGCTAACATTTCTCGGGTCTCTGGCGTGCGGCCAGCATCGTGCTAAGGCTCACGTCTGTTGTTTTGACCAAGTCTGCCAGGAGCTCCGTTCCGCTGACTGGGGACTTCAGCTCGATCCAGTTTGGCTCCAGAACCCGGCACACAGTGCTGCCTCAGTCCTGGGCGCAACCAGGAAGAGCCGAGACCACACTGAGTCCCGCCTCTCTGGTGGCCCCAGGACTTCTCCACAGAAGCATTTGCTTGTCCTCTCTCTTATCCACGGGGAGGAACAAATACTGGAGCTGAGATTCGTTACGGTACCTGAAACATCCTGCTCCCTTCACGTGTCTCTTTGCTGAGACGCAGTGACGTTTGGATGCCTCTTTGCTTCTGCCCACTTGGGCCCACTCCCCACCCTCCTGCCCAGCGTGGGACGGGCTCCCAGGGGCTGGGCACGGTGACGGCTGGGGCACGCAGAGCTTGTAAGCTCTGCTGGTGGGCTCCTGGCTGGGGACTCTGCAGGGGACTCTGGAGGGGCGGGAGTTACAGAACATGTGATTTGAAAGATAAAAAACGTGAGTGCTTTTTCACACCGGAACCAGGAGTATCAAAGCACAACAACGACAACAACAACAAATACTGAAAAATAGCCCCAGCATGGAAAACTCTTCGACAACTCACGGGCTCATTAGGAGTCACATTTTGCCAGGCTGCGCCAAAGTGTAGGCCTGTAACTCAAGTGATCCCTTTGGAAGGATAGTCAATATTTGATCCCAGGAATACAAGGAGGGGAACCCCGTGTGTACGTGAAGAGAAAATCTGAGATTCAGCTGTGCTCCCCCCTCCGCCCCTGAGTAATCTCCAGTTCCATGTTGGCCTCTCCAAGATCCACGAACCACCTTCCTCCTGGGTTTAAAAATAGACTCCAGGGCTGCCAACCCTCTTAAAAGGAACACAGTGGAGATGCGTGCCAGCGCTGTGGGCCTGACACCCGGCCTGGTCACCTCCCTAAATAGACCCTACACTTGCCATTCCTCCGTCCAGGGCAGCCGGGCGCCTGGCGTTACCTAACTGGTCACCGGAGCTCCCTGTGCAAAGCAAACTAGGAAAACAACCCAGACTCTCTGTTCTCCTCTCTCTTCTATCTCCTCTCAGTGTTAAAAGGAGTGATAAAGTCTGAAGAGAGTCAGACTATATTTCTTACTCAGTTCAGTGTAACATTCCTTTCTTTATTTTTGGTGCTGGGGATGGACCTCCGGATGCTAAGCACAAGTCTCCCCTGATCTGCACTCCCAGCCCCTCAACATAATATTTGATGGGACATTCTCCAAAGGTCCTGCCTGATAAAGTGGGGAGGAAGGCAGAAAGGGAAGGCGCAATTGTGTGCATGTGAGGAGCGACATTTGCCCAGCCATGCTCTCCAGGGTGGTGTGCTGGCGATAGACCAGCCTGGCTTTCTTCGGAAGGGCGGGGTGCCTGGGACCCGCCCTTATCAGTGGTGCCCACAGCCTGGGAGCCGGGGCCACTCCCTGGGTGGGTGAGGGCCAGAGCAGATAGAAGCAAGGGCAGGAGCAGGCCGCTGGTGGTCAGACGGCTCGGAGCACAGCTTCAGCTGGACACACACT
Organism: Hystrix cristata; assembly: GCA_004026905.1. Lineage (NCBI taxonomy): Eukaryota > Metazoa > Chordata > Mammalia > Rodentia > Hystricidae > Hystrix > Hystrix cristata. The sequence goes on along the minus strand of PVJO010005455.1, from coordinate 58,601 downwards.
TGGAGAACCATCTCTTCCGTCTGAGGAAATGGAAACGGAAGCCGTGTGTTAGAGGCCCAAGAGGTCCAGTTGCTGCGGCAGTGCTCTGGGGACATCTGGGGTCCTCTACTCATCCAGGGGCCTCAGGTCCTGAATAAACAGTAATGAGGTGCTCATTTTCCAGGGTCGAAACAATACGGGTAATAATGCCCTGAGACCTGGGCAAGGGGTTAAACAAAAGCTTTCTTTGGGAAGACAGGGAAGGAAGGAAAATGTGGACTGTCATTCCGTAAGCCCTCCCTCTGCCAGAAGCCAGGCTGGGCATTTCGCATTCTGTCCTTTCGGTCCCTGGAGAGGTTGGGGAAGTTGTTTTCACTTTACCGATGTGGAAACCAGAGCTCAGAAAAGTAGTTTCCCTTGTCCAGACAGACCCAGCTCAGCCACAAAATGCTTGCTAACACCAAGTATTTTACAAAGCTGTTCAGAAAAGCAAACTGTGCTGCTGTTTTGAGTTCCACAAGTAGGTGGCAGTGGGGCGGTCACTGCCACAGGGCCTGGGGGCAGGTCACCTTCTCTGGAGGTCTGGGTCTGCCCTGGATCTCAGCTCTGACGTCGCTCGGGAGAAGAGCCTCCCCACACCCACCCAGACTGGCACTGCTTCAAGCCCTGTCCCCGTCCCCGGAGCATTCCGGGAGCAGAGTCATCTGAGACCCCACTCACTTGGGGTTCTTTGAGCAAACAAATAAAAACCCGAAGTGGTCTTCAGTTTCTACAGGAGCTAAAGAATGACTGAATCCTGCTTCGGAGGTCCCAGGTCCCGTGTCCTGGGACAGCCCACCTCGGTGCACTGCAGCAAGCCAGGGCCTCTGAGTGTTGCCCAGGGGATGTCTCTGCTCTTCTACCTGACAGAGTCCCCTCCTGACATGGCTTGATGTGGTTAGAGGCCAGAGCGCCACAGCCAAAGCTGCCAGTGCTTCATTAGGCTTGTGTGCCGAGAGACTGCAGATACACAGCGGGAAAAGAACAGAGCAAGTTTGTAAAACCCTGCAGAGCCCGTGAAGCTGTGGGGTTGAACGAGCGGCCGGAGCCTCTGCTAAGGGCCTCAAGCTTACTCTTTACCCTGTCAACCCCGATCTGTTGGTTTGATGCGACTTCAGTGACTCTCACCTGCAGACCCCCCGGCACACTAAATACCTACGTGGAAAATCACAGCATTGATGTCTGGAAAAACCAGGAGCTGGAGAAGGAGCAGGCTGGTTACTTGTGCCCTAAGGGTGCAATGAAGGAGGGCTGGGTGGGGCAGGCTTTATGCAGAAGTAAGAACAGCTTCTCTTTCTGGCTCCACAGGGCTTCCATTTGCCACACAGATGGTAAGTTCTATTCCTCTGCTATCTGGAAGTATCTCTTTCTGAGTAATGAGATCTTAAGCCATGGACCCCTCCCTGCTGGAAGGGCCTTTCTGTCCAATCTAACGCTTTCTGCATCACTGTAATTCTAGGATGTGCAATTTCCTCAGGACTAGTGGAGATGATGGTGTCCTCCCCAAATATTAGCAGCACTGTGCTGGGCACAGAGGGCAGAGGTGGGGAAAGTGAGGTGAGGGAATGGGGTAAAGAACTGGAGAACCAAGCTGTCTCTTCCCACGAGAAGCTTCGAATTCAGTCACAGTGTCAGGCTGCACCCCTGGGAGGGCACCATGTACTTGGGTCCACTCTGGGGATGCTGGAGGAGGGGAGATTTTAAGGGCTACCTCCTTTGGCCCCTCTTAATGTCATCTCAGTTCCTTGACTTCGTGTCCCAGTGAGCAGCATGTCTGCAGTTGTATCCTTTCTTCTCCTTTCGGCCTTCGTTTGACTCTTCACATTTCTGAGCTTCGAGGCCTCGAACCTAATGAGGTCATGGCTAAGGTCAAGGATTCTTGGCAGTCCCAAGTACTAATGCCCTTAGCTAGTACCTCAGCACCTTCCCTCTTCCATTCACGGGGCTATGGGTTGCCTTCTGCTTCTGGTCCATTGGGACTATCTCATCCTTTTTTTCGTGATTGTATGTAACCAATACCATTGTAGAACATGAAGAATACTGGACTTAGGAGTTGTAAGAACCAAAGCTGGGCTGGGCATTTTAAGCTATTGAACTTGGAATATTTCACTTGTAAGATTTCAATCTATTGCACCTTGGAGGCAGATATTCTGCAGATTAGGAGCTCTCAAAACTCACTGATAGGGGCTGGGGATTTAGCTCGTGATTAGAGTGCTTGCCTTGCAAGCACGAGGGCCTGAGTTCGATCCCTGGCACCACAAAAAAAAAAACCCAAAACTCACTGATAAGAAAACAATCCAATTTAAAAATGGCAAAAGACACAAACAGATATATCACCCAAGAAGATAAATGGACAGTAAATGAGCACCTGAAAAGATGTTATTAATAATTAAGGAAAATGCAAACTAAACCTATAATGAGACACTACTACCTAATCTGTTATGATATCTACATTAAAGCTGACATACCACGCGTGGGCAAGGATATGCACCAGATGGCAGCAGGCAGGGATTATTACCACAGGGCACAGGCGACTTTGGAGGTTACTCCACGTTCCTTAGCTTGATTGTGGTGATGTTTCGTGGAGGTGTACCTATGCTGAACTTTCCCAAATTGTGCATTTTAAACATGCCATTTGTAATGTGTCGATTATACCCCCAAAACATCCTATTTGTCAGTTCCTTAGGAGTCAATTGTATTTGTGTTTTCGAAAGTATCATCACACCACTCATCTTCCATTTGCATGGGGCATTTTCTCTCTCTCTAAATATTAATGTTGGAAGAGTGCTTTCGAATCCCTTGAGATATGCCACTAGGCTGTAATCAGGGCTGTTCCAGTAAACCATCATTTATTACCAAAGCAGCCTGTGCGGAAGATTCTAGCGAGTCTGGGAGACAGTTTTAAGAGGCACGGGGCAGAAGAGCTGGCAGGTTAGAGAAGGGGCTGCAGTGACCGCCCCCCCTCCAACCAACCCTGCGTCTGGTACCGAAGGGGGTCGTTTCCCGGAGCCTTCCAGGGTGTGCCTGTCCTCACATTCAGTCTCCCATGACGGTGAAGGCCCCAGGCCTGGGGAATCCTGATTTGCTATCCTGACATGGCAAGGAATTAGTTGCATTAGGACACTTCAGGACTCATCTTTCTGGCAACACCAGCCTTTTGTGGCTCTTTACATATCCCCCTTCTTTGGGACTTCCCGTGGCTTGAGGAGCACCTTACTCTGTAACGCTGTCTCACGGGTTTTCTAACCCACAGGGGCACCCTTCCCATCATCTCTTCCTGGCACTGAACACATCTTTGTTAGGAATCTGGCCAGTGCTGTGAGCGGAAGGCCTGCGGGTCAGTCTGGCTTTGGGCCACTTGGACCTAATGTTTGCTGGTGTCGCTGGCCCTGACGCTTACCTCTCTGGGCTGTTCTTCATCCACACACCACGGCAGCACTGTCTGCCTGAGGAGGGTGAAATGAGGTGCGTCGGGGCGGCCAACAGGACAGAGGCATTGGGTTTGCATCTGGACTGTTAGTGGAGAAAGCAGGCAGCCGGGCTCACCATGCAAAACGTCTGGGCCTTGAACAAGCAGTAAAGTTAGGGACCCAGCCACCTGCACCAGGTCTCACCTTTCAGAGCGAGTGTGCCCTTAATCCCTGGTGTCACCCCTAAGCCTCTGCCAGCCCCTTACATGCTTTTGACCTCATGTGAAGGCGGGGGTAGTCCCAGAGCAGAAAAGGCTAGCGCAGCCCGGGACCACGGCCCCAGGTGGCACTTCAGCAAGGCAGGAGCAGAGAGCAGGCGGAGGCACAGACCCGCCTCCCGCCCCGGCTTCCTCTCCGAATCGGGAATAGGCTGATGAACTGGTATCCCAGGCCACGATGTTAGAGCGCAAAGCATGCAAATTGGTTGTGGGCATAAATAGACTCTGCTGAGCTCGCCCGCCGGCTCTGGGGCCCCGGGGCCCGCGCTCGGGCAGCGGGGTGGCCGGCAGGGCGGGCGCGCCGCTCCCGCGTTGGCCGTGTGCGCCCCCTTCCGCGGCACCTGCGCTCCGCCGCCCCCGCCCCCGCCCCCCGCCGGGCTCGGCAGCGGGGCCGCTCCCCGGGGACGCTGGCAGGAACTTTCCCGTCGGACTCCATCGCGGGGAGAGCATGACGAGGTCCCGCTAGCGGCGGGCGGGCGGCCGGGCGCAGGGTCCGGGCGGGCGAGCCGAGCCGAGGGCGCCTGTATTTTTAGCCAGATGCCGCGTAACTCGCCGGCGCGCCCCGCGTCGCCCGGCACATAACGGGGGAAGGGAGCCGATCCGGCGCGGGCGCGGCGATGGCAGCGCGGCAGGGCCGGCCCGGCGCAGACCCCGCGGTGAGTGCGGCGGGGCCGGGCCGGGGCCGGGCCGGGGCGGGCGGCACAGGGCGCGGGCTCGGGGTCCGCCCCGCGTCGGCGCCGACTTCCGCGGCCGAGCGCTGGCAGGAAAATTCCTCCGGCCTGGAGGCGGCGGCCGGACGGCGCTGGCGGCGAGGCGGCCCCGAGGGGGGCGTCCGGCCGGGGCTCGGCCGCGGCCTTCCCTCCCCTCGGCACGGCAGGCGCCCCGCGGTCCGGCAGCGGGAACGTATTATCCCGTGTCAGCGGCCGGGATACGCAGGTTTGGGAGCCGGGGAGGAGCGGGGGTCACAGAAGAGTCCCCACCTGCAGGACCCCGGCTTGCCACCCGCCGCCGCAGCCCCCAGCCGCTCGGGCGCCGCAGCTGTGTCGGGATTGGGAGGGAACCCGGGACTCCTGCTACGCATCTTGTGTCATCAGGGATGCCCGATTTGTTCATTTCTGTCTTCGCCAATGGTAGTCTGATTGGGGTCCTGGGACCTCGGTAGTTTGGAAAGCTGTAACAGCCCAAGTTTCTGGAAAGAAACCTAATGGGCACCTACACGAGCAGTGCCCAAGATTCGCTTCTGTTTCTGCGTGATCAAGGGAGAAAGGCCGGGGCCAGGTAGATGCTGCGACTGGAGGAGTGTCCTTCCGACTGGGCCCTGGAGGGACAGACTCTGGTCTCCGGCTGGAAGCAGGGCTCAGGCCTTCGCCCACCCCAGCATGGCAGTTCCACCTCTGGGGGGCCGCCTGTCTGGTTCAGTCCTTTGGCAGGCTGCAGTAGCCCTCGGAAGACTTCCCAGGAGTTCTGACACGGCTGTGTCCAAGAAGCTGCATTGTGCCGGAACAAGATGCCTCACGAAAAAGAAACTGGCTTATCACCGTTTACAGACACTGATACTAGCTTAGCTTCCATTGATCGCTTCAGATCGGAATTGTATCCCAAAGACTTGAGAAAGTAAATCGTGATTTGTGCTCAGACAGCTTGGGCCACCCCAGGCCCTGGGATCCTTACTGTGTCTGAACTGAAGCTCTGCCCAGCCTCTGGGGCTCCTGTGTTGCCTGCACACTGACATTTACTGGGGAGCTTCCGGCTTCTCCCTGCTGGGACACTGGAGCACCCTGGGCTGCTTGACCACTGCTGTATTAGTGTCACCAACAGGAAGTGGGAGTTTAATAATAGTTCGGTGTCTCAGGTGACCAGGACTCACCCCCTTTTGGAGTGACCCTAGTAACAGAGTCCAGGAGGAAATCCATTCCGCTCCTTTCTCTTCTGTTTCCTTCCGTCTGACGTGCAGCTAGCCTCTGAAGCAGCTTCCTCTAGCCAGAGCGCAACACGTCAGGAGCCTAAGGAGCAGATACCACGTGAACATGATAGCACGGTGGTTGAGAGGAAGACCGGGCTTATATTACCTGGATTCAAATCCTGGTCAGACCACTTATTAGCTGCGTGACTTTCGGCAAGTAACGTAACTCCTGTGACTTCATCTGCAAAAAAAGATAGTCAAGGTTCCCTCATGGGACTCTTGGGAAGAGCAAGTGAATTTATTTGTGCAGAGTGCTTAAAACATAGTAAGTGCTTTCTGGAAGTAAACTTAGTTTGTTTCGAAAGGCAGTTTTGGACTCTCACATGGGTCTAGCAGCAGGGACGCGGGCCATAAAAATGTGTAGGCTGTGAGCTGTGTACCCCCCAACACACACATGCACACACGTGAGCATACACACATGCATGTGAAATCAGATAAAATGAAGCACGAGATGAGGGAGGGACAAAGACAGGAGCACGGCCTGTGTGGGGTGCACAGGGCCTGTGTGAGCACCTTGCATTGCCAGTCCAAGGCATGTGGATCCTGTGACCCAACTTCTATAACAATGAGCCGGAAGGAAACCTGACAGAAGCACACACACACAGGCCCGGGGCTTCTTCAGGTCTCCTGCTGCGTTACTGTCTTTCTGCGGCTGTCTGGCAGGGAACGGATGGGTCTTGGAGAGGGCCAGCAACCTTGTCCAGAGATAGTGCATCAGTCATGGCGAACCTTTTAGAGCGTTCCATAATACAAACGGCCCGCTGCGGCACACGTGGGTTCACCACCACTGCATAGCTAGTATTTTGGTGTTACTGTTTTTCTGGTTGGTATTTACTTGGATTTTTTTTTTTTTCCAGTACTGGGAATAGAGCTCAGGGCCTTGTATATGCTAGGCAGGCACTCTACCACTGAACTAATCTGGGTACTCAGATAAATAGTGTTTTTATTGGAACATACTGGATTCTTTCAACTCTTTCTTCCTTGTTGGATTACGTAGAGCATTCCTGGGTGCACTGAGCACAGGAAGTAGAGCTGGAGTGGTTGAACTAGGTGGGTGGGCGGCAGGGCGCAGGAGAACAAGATGGTGGGGACGCGTCTCATACCACCTGGGGCTGTCGTCCCCACGGCTGGACTGTTCCCCAGTCCCAGCGAGGTGCTCAATGAGTCCTTGTGGAATGAATCTGTGCGTGGCTGTGTGTGTGGCTGACCCCTTTATTGCTCAGCCACTTTGCTCTTCAGAGCGTGATGACAAAGACCTACCTTCTGAGTTTTTACTCTCTTTATCCTAGCAGGATACTGAACTTGAAATAGGACCTCAGTAAATACTCTGAAGAATGAAACTGACTGATGCAGAGTAGCCAGCAGAGCGGCGTCGCCTTGGAGTGATCTTGAGGCTCCTGCTATGTCCCGGGTGCTCCGTCTCTATAGGAGACCGAAAAGAAAAACACAGAGTTCAGCAAGCGCTCTCCCCTGTAGCGATCTAGGTGACCTAGCCAGCCTCTTTGCTTCTCCGGGCCCTGATGTTACCATCAGTGGAAGGCAGGTCTAGAGTGAGACGACCCCTTCTAGAGACCCCTGTTGGCCTTCCCGCAGTGCTGGGGCAGAGCTGGGACCTGCTGGCCCCGCCCAGAAACTGCTTTGCTGTGGATTAACGGTGGGTCCTGTGCAGTCCCCACATCTGCCAGGGCTGTTGGCACGGGTACCACAGGTTAGAAATGGATGAGGATGCATCTCAGGGTCACAGGCTTTAGTCAGTCACACCTGGGTAGAGTTCTTGAGTGTTAACTAGCTGCAGAACTTGTGCAAATTGTTAACTTGTCTATACCTCAATTTTACCATCTCCAAAATGACGATAACAATTATACCTACCTCACAGGTTGTGGTAAGGATTAAATCTTATACTGTTGAGTCCCGGGAATGCGCTCAGTGGTAGAATGCTTGCCCAACCTGCGTGAATCCCTGGGTTTGATCCCTAGCACCACAAAACAAAACAAAACAAAAAAAAACAAAAATAAAGAAAGTGCATGATGGCACATAGTTGTAATCCCAGCACTCTGGGAGGCTGAGGCAGAAGGATTGCAAGTTTGAGCTCAGCATGAACAACTTAGTGAGACCTTGTCTCAAAATGAATAATAAAAAGGGGTTGGGGGTATAGCTGTAATGTGAAGGCTCTGAATTCAATCCTCAGTATCACAAAAAGAAAAGAAAATTACAAGGGAGGGAGAGAAGAGTGAGTGTGGGGAAGATATACTGTTGGTGATATGCTTGGCCCGATGACTATTGTTATAATTTTGTGATTATGTTTATAGAAGCTACAGAAACTGCTTCGCCCTCCTCACGCTAGTCTAGGTTGTCTTCCCTCAGCCTCTGAGTGTCCATCCTCTGTCCGTTACCGACACCCTGCTTTTCTTCCTAGAGTCAGTGCTTTGAACAGTCAAACGGTGTCATTCGTTGATATTGTGTCTATTTTTATCCATCTATTCTCAGGTTTTTATCCTGAATCCTATTATTGTGCGGCAAAAGATAGTTAATTGGAGGGAGAGCTGTTTCTTTAACGCTCTCATTCTTGGGGAATAAACATTGTGTTTTTCCTCCAAGTTGAATGCAGACAGAGCTTCTGAATCAGCAAGCGCTGACGCCGATCAGCCTTGAGTCTGGTTCTCTGGATTCCAGCTCTGCAGGGGAAACCAACAGACTGGTCTGCTCTTCTGCAGTATTTCCGCTACTGCACGCGGCTTGCCGAGGGGCCAGGCCTGGGGGCGTGAGCTTCAGGTTGAGGGAGCCTCGGCTCTGCGGACACGCAGAGCTTTGAGGGGTTCAGAGGAGATGAAAGCTTTGGTCTGTGCCCCACAAAGTGATTTGGCTGAAGAGATGAGCTCTGCATAGATTAAAGTTAACAGATTAATTAACATTAGCTATTTGATTTACCCAAGTACTGTTCGGTACGCATTTGTTGTTTAATATGCATTTTTATGAATCCAGTTTCTGTCCTATGCTTTCTGGATTCAAAGATGGTAAATCCTGAGCAGCCAAGGGCAGTGTCATGCAGGGGGTGGCAGCCCCACCGGACCCTGGAGGAAGGATTGGGATTGGCAGATGAGAGTGAGGCACAGCTCAGGGTTCAGGGAGTAGTCGGGGGCAGGCCAGGAGAGGACAGAGCTCAGGAGTGTCATGAGGGGACAGGAAGGGAGCGGAGGGATCTCTTGCCGTTCTGGGGGTGGAGAGATCTGAGTGTACGTGCGTAATGAGTGTGCAGCTGCGGGGCTTGGATTCAAACCTGTGTCATAAGGGGCTCACGGAGGGCCCAGAGTACATAGGGAGGACAGTGGAAATCGGGCTTCAGAGAAGATCCTGATGCTGGTGGTCCTTTCCTACCACAGGGTCACTGCTAAGCAAAGATATGTCGCCCCGTTTGGGGAGAGGGCGACCAGCATTTCATTGTAGAATATTGTTTTGTGGCTCCTGGCTATAGATTAATTTTAGTGTTCTGTGTTCAGGGATGGTCGTCACTAGCAGGCGCAGTAGTTTCTCATGACTGCTGTGACAAATGACCACAAACTCGGTGGCTTAAAACAACGGAAATGTATCCTCTCCCAGGCGGAAGTCTGAAGTGAAGTTGTGGCAGGCCCACCCTCCCTCTAAAGGCTTGAGGCCCCCGTTCTTCTACTGCCCATCTTCTAGGGGTCGTCTGCTTCCTCGACGGGTGGCTACCGCCTCTCCAGTTCCTGCCTCACATCATTTCCTGCTCTCATTGCATCTCTCCTCTTCTGTCTTGTCTAAGGACACTTATCACTGGATTTAGGGCCATCCTAGGGATGCTGGGATGATCTCATCTCAAGAGCCACGGCGTAATTGCGTCTGCAAGGACTCTGTTTCCAAGCAAAGACACAGTCGCCATGGGGTGCAGAGCTTAGAGTGTGGGTGTTTCTCTGGGGCACTGTTCGGCCCCTATAGCACATTCCCTAGGGATGTGGCATGGAGGAGACAGACCTGCCCTCTTTGGGGTGGAAACCAGCACAGGGTGGAGGCCTGGCTTCCCACCCTTCCCTGGTGGCTGGCCAAGCAGCCATGCCTGCCTATTAACTCAGCTATGTGCCTAGCACTGTGCCCGCTCCTGCATAGCGTGTTACTTCCTCGGCTCTCCCCTCCCTCCCTATGGATCGGGCAATAGCAGTGTCTTGGGGTGTTTGACTACCCCCCAGGCAGCTGTCGTGCACCGAGCCAAGCCCTCCGCCCCTGTGCCCTCTGTACTGTGTTTGCTGTTCCACTGCCGCCCCAGCTCTCCCACTGGTCCTGGTCACCATCCATCTTCAGTGCCAACCAAGGTCTTGCTCTGCCGGGGTCTGTGGCAGCACAGCAGCCAAGGAAGGTGGGCTGTAATCACAGAAACGTTCTGGGATCTGATGTTAAAGGCCAGACAAAGCCGGCAGCAGGGCCGGGGGTCAGCCCGGCAGTTCAGAGCCACACTGCGCCTGGCTGCACAAGGCGCTGCAGCTCTCTGGGCCTCGGTGACCTCGTCTGTACAGGTGGTGGCCACAGCAGTGCTCACCTCTGGGGTTTTCCTGTGTGTGTGCACGTGTGTAAATACATATGACATGCCCAGTGCTGACAGTGATTCTTAGCACGTGATAAACATTGTACTGTTTATTTACAAAAACACAAGGCAGCACAAAGAAGTGCCTGCTGGCTTCCTTTGAAGCCCGTGTTCATGAATCACTAGGGCCAGGGGCCCAGCGAGAACGTGGAGCCCCTCAAACCTCCAAGTAGTGGGCTCCCAGGTTGTGCTGAGCACTGGCCCTTGGGACCACATCGCTCTGCAGGGCTGGGACCCAGGAAGCGGGCCCCAGAGCAGTCCAGCTGGGGGCCGGATGGTGCCTCCACCACACCTGGGCACACTCTGGGTAGCAGGGTGCCCGGGGGATGAGATGCCAGCTGCCTCAGCCTGGGCCCAGATGCAGCCTGGAGCTCAGGACCACACAAGGGACACTCACAGTTTGTTGTTTCCCCCACAGGCTGATGCTGCTACCAGCTTTCTGAGGGCAGCACGATCAGGTAACTTGGATAAAGCTTTGGATCACCTGCGGAATGGGGTAGATATAAACACCTGCAACCAGGTAAGTCAGATGGAGACTGGCTGTTCTTTTGAAGAGCAGCTCTTGCCTGGTGCCATCTCCCAAGAGCTTTGAAACGGGCTCTGTTCACTTTTCCCCAGACCTCAGAACTCCCCAGGGTCCCACCTCTGAGGGCCCCAGTCTTGTGTTCAGTCCCTGCCCGGGCCAGGGACCCACAGAGAAGGGCTGCTTCCTGGCGGCGTGGGGGAGACCACACTCGGGCTCCCCACAGCCTCTTCCCTTAGAAGCTGTCTCAGAGGATGTGGCCTTTGAAGGTAGCGGGAGGAAAGGCCTTTGAAGGAGGCCATGTCATGGGGCGGCAAATTTCCTTTGTTCACCAGCAGCTGAGGCCAGAACGGGGACTGCGGACTCTGTGTCAGATGTCAACAAGGGGGCCTGGCTTCATTCAGAATGGCTTGCAGGGCTTTTCCTGAGGCTCCTGAGCTCAGAGACAGGAACTGGGTCTCGAGGGAGCTGGCAAGGAGAGACTGCTCGGGAGGGATGGGAGCGCAGAGTCAGGTTTGGGGCATGATCTGGAAACGAACTGAGTAGAAAAGAAACCGGGCCCTGGAGAGGGTGCAGGCGTGTGCTCGGGCTCTGTACTGGTGACTCGTTTAGGTTTTTCACTTGCCAGCCAATTGAATTGTTCATATATATACGCTAATTCAGTTTCTAATTTAGAATCAATTGTCAAATTTTCACTCTTTTTAAACTGTCTTGACCATTTAAAAATTGTTTTCAGCTATGGCGAAATGCCTTTGCCATCTTAACTGCTTGAAGGCATACAGTTCGTTAGTGCCGACACATGAGTGTTGCTACAGAGCCTGCCCCACTGTCCGTCTCCAGGTGCTCCTGATCTTGCCAAACAGAAGCTCTGTCCCCATTAAACACCAGCCCCAACCCTCCCTCGGCAGCCACCTTCTGCTCGCAGGCTCCATGAATGTGACGACCCTAGGGCCACATAGAGGCTAGTGTTTGTCCCTTTGGGACCAGCTGTCTTCCCACTACCCAGTGTCCTCATGGTCCCCCTGTGTCTCAGAGGCCAGTGATCTGCCATGAGCTGCAGGGACAAGTGCTGCTGAGTGTGGTCTAGGTTTTCCATGGACAGCATGACCCGTCCCTCCACCCTGCACCCTGTCTTCGCTGCCCGTGGTGGCTCTGGAGAAGAGCTGTCATTCTCATCTGTAGTCAGTTGTGGTGGCACAGATTCCCCAGCAGAGAGGAGAGAGGACAGAGCGGTGAGGTGTGAGGCACGAAGCAAAGCCCATGGCAGGGAACACAGAGGGAGATGCAACGGGGACGGGGCTCGAGGGTGAGAATTGGATGAGGACGGCAGGCCCCGCTTCCTTTCTTCCTCCCCCACCCAGAAATGCCAGCACCTGCACATCTGCAGACCTGCAGACACTGTGACCCTAACCACACATCTGACAGGGAGCTGACGGCTGGCCTTCGGTGGCAGATGGATGGAGACCATGAACTCTTTGCTCTGGCAGGAGGAGGTGGAAGAAGGAAGAGTGGGGACAGGGCGGTGGTCCTGGGTGAAGGGCTCAGGCCCCTCAGTCCCACACGCCCATAAACAGGGCCTGAGCTGTGGCGTGCTGTCCCTGCCTGTCGTCTCTCCGGGGACTCCCTGCCGGGCTGAGGGCCTCAACTTCTGTGGCTCTGTCCCTGCTGTGGCCCGGCTCCCCTGCTGGGCTTCTCCACAGTACAGTCCCTAGAGGAAGACACAGCCCGTGGAGGCCTTCTCAGAGGAATCCATTTAGCTGAAATGGGGACAGTTGAATGTTTGTGAGGCTAGAGCCAGGCCTCATTTTCTGTATGAAATTGGAAGATTTTGATGACATCCGGGGAATGGCTCTGTCCTGATTGGTCTCCTGTTGGGGTAACTGCCCTGTTCTTCTGCCTTCTCAGCTAGAGCTCCTCCCTGGCTCACTGCAGCTCTGGGAGTAGCAGGCACCAGGGCAGGGTTTGCACTTCGTTGACACCATTTCCAACAGGCTCAGGGCCATGACCCATCACAGGTCCCCCTGCTGGAGACGGAGGGGCTCAAGTCTCAAGCTGTGACTGCAGCATCTTTCTTCCACAGAGGCCCAACTGCAAGTGAGGGAGGGAATGGCAGAGGCGAAGAAAGGAAAACCCTCCCCAGTGCAAGCCCTCGGCTGTGGCCAGGCCTGTGGCCCTGCTGGCCTGCGTCCCAGGCTCTGTGGCTGCTCGGTCACAGGTAGCTACAGCCAGGCGCTTGCTGGGAAGAAGTGGGTCAGAGCCATCTGAGATCTTTCTGGCTGCACGGGGAGGTTCGGTTTCTGCTTCTGCGGGGAGAGAATGGGCCGGGGAAGGGCTGGAGCGGGAACACTCACGCCCTCATTAAACACAGCAGTGCCCCCAGGGGGACAATACTGCTCCTTTATACTGTTCGTGGGGCTGGCCTCATAACAGCACCAGAGCTTTCTCCTCTGTAAAACGTGTGTTCATTGTTTTGAGAAGCTAAAAGGGGCTCTTGTCCTGGGGCCATGGCTCAGGAATTTGCTTTGGGCTTGGAGCTGAGGATTGTCGTAGGGCAGTTCCTTACATAAGGAGCACATTTCCGAGATAGTCTGTCAGGGAAGAATGTGTGGCGGCTGCCATTGTAGAAAGCGAGTACTCTAAGCAGTGTGGCAAGAGGAAATCTTGGCTTCTGCAAGAGACTCCTGAATATTCGGGGCCGTTTCCTTATTGCAACCATCCTATCTATTAATTTGCATCATCATCATCGTTATTCTGTTTATAGAAAGTAAGGAATTCATGTTGAAGTCACACGTACACTTACGTATATCAGGAAGTCTGTGTGAACGCCCGGCTCTCTCATCTGTTTGAGCACCACTGAACATTAGACCCCTGCATCTGGGGCCTTCTGGTGCATCTTCGCAGTGATGTGGAGTTCGGGACTGTAGGGAGGATGAGCAAAACAAGTCACAGGACTCAGCCTCTTAGCAACTGTGGTCTGCTGGCAGTAAGAGCTGATGAGCAAATAATCACGTGAATGGGTCCCACTTCAAAACTATGTTAGGTCCCCTGAAGGAAAGGCCCACAATATCCTGAGAACAGGTAAGAGACCTGACCTGGAGCTGGAGGCTGGAGAGGGCTACTTGTGAGCAGCAAGAGGGGTGAGCTGGGGTGAAGGAGGTGAAGGGAGGAAGAACATTCCATCCGTGAGAACAGCCTGTGCAACATCCTGGAGGCAGGGAGAAGACCAGAATGGGTCACATGCAGAGTGTAGGAGGGACCAGGGGTGCAAAGTCAAAGAAGGGCATGGCACTCAGCAGCTGGGAGGGCGCCCCAGCAGCCCCAACATCACCTGCTGCTCCATGCGGTAACCCTGGCGTTGCTGACTGAGGGGAAGGTGTCTGGGAAATGGGACAGAGCGGCCAGGGCCGCAGGTATGAGGGGTACCTAAAACTTGAGGCTGCAGCCAAGAGGAACGGAGCGAACATCTGTGCAGCTACATTCAGGCATCCTGGTCAAAAGTCCTCCTCGCTTAGAGAAGCTGCATTATAGATTCTGATTTTCACCCTGAGAGCAGGGGAAGGCAGACCGCAGATTCCAGCAGGGGAATGTTGTGGTAAGAGGCCACCCTCAAGATCGTGTGTGTGGAGCATAGACAGGGTGCAGTCATGAGGCCTGGAGGAGTCACAGCTGTGGAGACAAAGCAAAGCCAGCAGCCTGGTGATGACTGGATGGGTTAGGACAGGGGTGGAGTCTTGCAGAATGACCCTTGGGGTCGGGGATATACAGCAGGTGATTGGTGGCATCATCCCCCAGGACAAGCAATGCTGGAAACCAGTGCTATTGGGAAGCCAGAAGCATGTAGACCCAGGTGAGAAGAGTTGAGGAATCTTGGTGGAGTACTAGAGGCTGGAGCTCAGGTCAGAGGCCCAACCCAAAGACAGACATTTGGAAGTCGTTCAGTGCTCGAGAAAGCTAAAAGCTGGCATTGGTGGCTGCAGACAGGGAGGAGAAGCATGCAGAATATAATCCCATCTGCATCTCAGTGGGGCTAGTCCACATGTGTTGATGAAACATCTACTTTGTGCTAGGTTCTATTCCAGGCACTGCACAAGCTTGCCAGAAGAGGCGGTGGTGCCCTTCTATCCTGGTAAAGTAGATAGATGCTAACCAAGAAAATGGGCATGTATATAACATCAGCTGATGAGAAGCACTGTGAGGGAGAAAGGGAAGGGGAAAGGGCCTATTCTACATGGGCTCATTAGGGAGATGATTTCTGACAGACCCGGGAGAATGAGAGAGAGAACCGTACAGTTTCAGGGGAGCAGCATTCCTGGAAGAGGGAAGGTCATGTGTTAAGGCCCTGGGGTGGGCGTAAACTTGGTTCGATCAGAAAGCAGCAGGAAGAAGAGTCCAGCTGGACCAGGATGAGCTGAGGGAAAGTGGTAGGCAGGCAAAGAGATGGGGGGGCGGACTGCCAGGGGCCACATCACAATAGCCGGGGGTTTAGGGGAGGACTCAGCATTTGCTCCAGTGGGAAGCCGCTAGAAGGTCACGTCTATTCTTTGAGAGATGCTCAGTCTGACATGGGCTTTTGAACAACCACCCAGGCTGCTGTGTTGTTGTTCCAGAGTGGGCCTGGGACTCAGGGCCAGAAGCAGGGCACCTGGTGAAGAGGCAGATGCGGTAGACAGGTGGCGGCTTTGACTAAGAGAGAGATGGAGGAGGTGGGGAGCCTAGAGACCTGGCTCCCTGGGCTCGGAGTGTTGTCATCGGGCGTGGTGGCCTCAGCAGACACCAGGCAGGGCCCTTCCTGGGCTCATGATCGCATCGTTCTCGCCGCTGCAGTGACCGGGGAGTGACAGGCTGCTGGGCCGAAGCTTTGGCAGTTTCCAGGACCTCTCTGGTAGCTCAGACAGGTCCTATCACACAGGATAGCAGCAATGAGCATGCCTCATGGCTGCTGGCAGACACAGGCCACAGGGAGGCAAGTCTGGGGCTCCCCACAGCATCCAGCCGAGGACCTGTCATCCAGTGGGTTTGCTGATACTCCTTTGCATAAATGCCTACCTAGCTCTCTGTGTGCCAATCTGTGCTTCATATACTCAATTTTCAGAATTATCTTTTATGTCTATTAAATTATACCTTCTTTGGGGACTGTGGTAAGTAAAATAAATACTTTCCGGATAGAAGTGACTTCCAGTTAGCCAGGAAAGAAGAAAGCATGCGGAGTGCTGCACACCTGCTCCCCGGGCTTGGCGTGGAAAGGTCCAGTGGTGCTTCGTGAGCTGAACCACGGAGGCAGGGAAGAAAGCCCCCTCACTCAGCCTGGCTGAGCAAAAACAAAGCTCTGGAGACCCCAGGAGAAAGTTTCCACCGGAAAGAGTCTTGTCCCGTGCAGCTCTGGCAACAGGCCGAGCTTGGCGGGAAGGCTTCCCGGACATTCCAGTGCCCCCGGCCCCTCACTTGGCTTGTTTTTCTCCATGCACTTATTACTGCCTGACTGATTGTGCATTTATGTCTCTGCTTATTCTTTGGTCTTTTCTCCACTAAATGCAGTGCCTCGCGGGGAAAGGATGTTGTTTTAGTCGGGGCTCTGTATCAGGATCCTGCTCTAACACTGTAAGCACCATAAAGCCAGTCAGTAGCTAGAATAGAAAAGTGCACGGTGGGGATGCTGTGGCCACTAATGCTGTGCCCACACAGGAACTAGACCAAGCGCATCACTGTGGGAGAGCCTCGTTCAATCACGATTCTTAGGGTACTGTCCTGTGGCAACCATGGCTTAGATTCTGGCATTAGTCCTGCTAGTCAAGTACGGGGTGATATTTGCTGCAGGATCCAGGAGCTTGGCTGTCTGAATTGTCACAGAAGCAGAAAAGATTTCTGATGCTGACACGTAGTCAGCGAAAACACACAAGATCATGCCAGTTCCATGACGTGTCCTCAGTTTCCACTAACACATGTGTGTTAGGAAGCGCCGTCATGGCTGGGACCTCATTCATCTGGGAGGTATAGAGTTTAGTGATTTCAAATACACAGAGTACCATGTAACACTGATTGCTGCTGCAAAACAATCTTTTCTAAAACAGCCGAATGCCAAATCTTTTGACCAGGCTTTGTGGGCTCTGGTGATAAATACGGCCTTTCTAAGCTGTAGGATCTTAGGGCTCGAAGAGATTGTGGTATTCAGCTCTCATTTCATAGCTTGGGAAATTGAAGTCTGGACAGAGTTACCTCTGAAAATCGTACAAGCCTTGTGACTTTGGATTTGATGAGAGGATGCAGAAAGACCTACATGAGGTTTCCGAGTCATTTGTTTATTCCACAAACGTACTGAGTACTTGTGGTGACCCGCACGCCATGCTAGAGACAGGACTGTTGGATTTAAACAAATCCGGGCCTTCTCGCAGAGAGTTCAGAGGGGGGAGGAAGCCCCGCTGTGGGCCAGGGCTGCGACCTGGCAATGTCAGAGGCTCGCGGAGGTGGCACAGGGGACGGGTTCCTGCCTGCTGCACGTGGCCGCTGAGCGGCTGTACCGTGCCAGGTGATGGCTATCACGGGTGAACAAGTGCCTGTACCTGCTGTCCTGTAATTCTGGACTAGGGATGATGGCTCTCATGCCAGTGAGTCAGAGAGGTTTTGAAGGTAGACCAGGAGTCTCTAGGAAAAGAGTCAGAAAGCAGTAAGTGCAGGGTGAAGGGGCAGACTGTGCAGGTGAGCATGGTGAAGGGTGTGGCGCAGAGAGCCTCTGACTCTCCTGTCATTTTTTCAAGGCACTATTGACAAGCATAGAAATGGCATCAAGCCACATAGCTCCGTAATCCTACCTGTACCCAAAACTTGTCACCTGAGTGCAGCTGGGGAGCAGTGAGGAGGAGAGATGACTGTATCTTGCAGCCCCACTTGGGTTGGTGCTGTACTCTGAGACAAGCAGCCAGCGTCCCATGCCTGGTGTTTGGGTCCTACTGAAGTTCTGGTTGCCACTAGGAAAGGTACTAGTGAAAACAATGGGACTTGGATCTGTCCTCCAAAACTGTTTAGACAGATACATTCTTTTGTATCTACACAGGAACTAAGCTATGTGAGGCTTCTCTTGCTAATTATGAAGACCAGTTGACAGCTGTAAAGTAAGGGACTCCTCGTCACACACCAGAATGACCCAGTTCTCTGGTGTGTCTGCTGTCCAAAGGCCTTCCCCAGCCACAGCCATTTTGAATGTTTATTTCACCTCGCTAAGGTGAGGGATGCAGGGGCTTGACTAGCGAGGCCCAGAGAGGCAGACTCTTCCTGGAGCAGAGCCCAGCACTTGCCATTGGCAGCCACCTATGAGTGGGAGGCTGAGGGAGACCCTCCTTCCTCCAGGCTGTCTGCCCCGGGCTGGCTTCGCTTCCTCTTCCTTTCAGTGGAGGAAGAGTTAATATAAAGACATCTACTCGCAGTGGAACATCTCTGGAATCCGGGGGACTAGGAGGGTGACAGCACATCGGGCGTACTCTGGAGTGTATGTCTAGGAAAACACAGCCTCCACGGCCCGCTGTTTTGGTGGCTGCGCGTTTACAGTGGGAAGACCAGATGTGATTCTCTTCCCGCGAGAGACTGTGGAGGAAGAGGAGAGCCGCCTTGCCGGGAAGATGACCTCTGATCGGGCCGAGGAAGACTGGCCCTGTGGCTGAGGAAGGGATGCCACAAAGCCCTCCTGGTGGCAATGGGCCATGGCTGTGAATTGGCCGGAAATATCTGATGGCGAATTCTTCCTAATACACATTTTCTTTATTTTTGAAAAGCATGTCTCTATTTTAGTGGTTTAACTTGTAAATAACAATAAAATTTATACCTGGTTTTTGCTTGAAATCCAAATTATCCCAAAATATATGAAGTGTGAAAGTCTCCCCCAACCCCAAACTCATCCCCCACCCACCCCCAGCCACCGTTCATGGTTTGATGTGAATCTTGTCGTACTTTTTATGGAAAGGCAGAACATCTGAACTGTTTTCTGCAGCCTGTTTGGGATTTGGAATGAGGAAGGAGTCAGATCAGAGCAGGTCTGTCATTTTGAAGCTACACAGATTGAGGTCCTGGGTAGTGACAGATAGGACGGATTAGAAGCCTTGGCGCCTACGCAGCGTCCTTTCTCTAAACCTCCCTGCCCTTTGGAAGATCTGGCTTGTTTTCTGGGGTTTTTGTTTTTTTTTTTAAAGGAATACCAAGGTCTTGGGCATGAAATCTTTCTGGTCCACAGGAGATATTCTTAGCTTGGAGCTCCGTTTCTGAGCTTTTTTCTCTCATTAGCTTGGACTCTGCTTCTCCCTCTCTCCCCAGAGCCTGCAGCCTCTGCGATGGCCGTGCTGCTGAGCTGAAGGATTTCAGAGCGAGAGGCTGCAGCACGCTTTGTGCAGGCAGAGGGGAGAGGAGAGGTGATCTGAGCTTGCTTTGTCTGCTGGCACACCTCTGAAATTGGTGTGGGTGCCTTTTTAAAAAAGATAATGAGAAGGATTTGAGTGTTTTTCTGCCTAGTATCTGGTAAATTGTGAAGCTTGAGAGCTACCTGGGCAGAGAACTAAATTTAGATTGTAATAGAGCACAGAGCAAATGCTTACAGCGGCTTTTTCCTTTCCATCTGTGCCACCTCTTTCTGGGTTTGTGCGGTCCCCTCAGGTCCTTCTCTTATGCTTTCTACCCTGTCCCTGAGCAAGAGTCAGGTTTGCAAAAAAGGCGAGGGGTGATTTCTTGCCAGGGTTGTGACAGCTGCTTCAGCTCCGTCTGGCTCCTGATTCATTAGCTCCCCAGATCATATATTTTGGCAGACCTTTCCCACCGAGTGGTCCCCGCGGAGCTCGACTGTCTGGAGTAGAGAAGGCTGCTGGTGCAACGACCCAGCAGCGCCGTGACACGGACCCCGGGAGCGGTGTCCCTGGCTGGGGGTGTCTGCGTGGGCCGGGCAGATGCTTTCTTAATGTGGCTCAATGATGTCCATTCTGCAGTCGTTTGGGCAGTCAAGCTGAGGCCACACACCCACCCCACCCAGCCCCGGGCCCTGTCACAGTAGGCTGGAGGGGTGTGGTCAGATCCTCACACCAGCTCACAGGCCACCCATCCTACCCCTCGAGAGCCAGAGCCCAGAGTCCCCACTGCTTTGCCCTTCTTGCCAGCCCCCTTTTGGACTCCTCATGCCGTGCCTCCCTTTCTCCTGTTCTCTTTTCTGATATCTTTAGTAGTTTCACACCACGGAAAAGTTGAAGGAAGAGTACAGAATTCCCATCTCTCCCTCACCTGTGTTCCCTGTGACCATCCCATTCTCTGTGCACTTCCTGTCCATCCACCTGTCCATCCATCCATCCATCCAACATGTGTGACATGATACTGTGTCACCCCTAGACATTCCAGTGAGCGCCACCCAGAAGTCAGGACACTTTTCCCCACATCTAGGACCTCCACACCTTGTCACACAGCCATCTGGTCCACAGATTCCACCTAATAGTCTCTCCACCTCCATCCCTCCCTCCTGCAGCCCCTTCCTTCCCTTCCTTCTCTCTTTCTCTCTTCCTCCCTTCCTCCCTCTCCTTATGCCCTCCACCATCACCACCTTTTCCACTCTCCCTTCCCATTTCAGAATTCTTTCTAGGAATGTGCTTTGCCCCAGGCAGGGGTCAAGTCTCAGCCGCCTCCTTCGATCCTGATTGAAGGCGCCCTCAGGGCTCAGGGCTCCCAGCCTTGGGCTGTCTCTGTTTCTAAAAGCGTTCCATCCTGTGTGTGACCCTCAGCTGTGTTTCCTGGTGGCAGGACTAGGCCAGGGCATTCTTGCTGGCAAACCAGGAAAACCATGCTTCCTTCCCACCCCATTGGGTTGCCCTTTGTCACCAGCGGTCATTGTCACCACATTTTCCTACGGTGAAGTCCTAGATGTTTCCCTTGTAGGTAATCAATATCCTGGCAGGGCAGGAAACTATTTGAATACAATGTCAATATCTGTTCCTCATGGGATTGTAGTCCCCTCCACCCCACTGGCATCTGTCGGTGACCTCTGTGCACATGCATTGCTGCTCTGATGGTCCAAAGAGTGATGCTCCATTTCTATCATTTGTTCTATTGAAATTAAGCTTTTCCTGCTCCTCTGTTGATTCATGTTTTCATTATCTATTTACATCTGTTTGGACGCCTGCATTCCTATTCCAGTTGATGGTTTCAACCTGCCGCGCTTGTAACGTCGCTGCAAGAGTGGACTGCAGCAGCAGAGCTTTGGCTACGCTGGTTTCTTTGATTCGTCCTCAGCACCCATTGAGGAGTTCCTTACTTTCTGGCACACAGTGCCCCAAGCTGCTTTTGCAGTTTCCCTGGCTCCTGTTAGGGAGGGTGGTTGGTAGAAACCAAGCTCCACTCACTCCCTGTGCCCAGTTGCCTCTTGTTCTCAACAGAGAATCCGGCTAGAACGGGAAAGTGGGATGTTAAATGTAGAAGTTCAGGTGTATGATTGATCATCTGTGTAGACATCGTGGTCCTTATCGTGGGCAACACCTTCTGGCTGGTTCTTTACTGACTGCAGGCTTAAAGCACAGTGATATCCCCAGATGAAACCATCCAGCTGGGCGTGGTGGCACACTCCTGTCATCCCAGCACTTGGGAGGCTGAAGCAGGAGGATTGCCACAAGTTGGAGGCCAGTTTGGGTTACCGACAAGACCAGCCTAAACTACATAGTGAGACCTTGTCTCAAAAAACCAAAAATAAATAATTTTTAAAAAAAAGAAAAGAAAAGGGATTATCCGGAAGCTCCTCCTCCCCACCTCTCAGCCATTCTGGGTCCCCACTCTTGGCTTCTCTGCTGCTGCTATTGGACTTGTTCTTTCCAGGACTCTCAGCACCCCCTTCCCCATCAGTCTCTGTGCCTGGCTGGGTGGCAGGCAATGAATCTAATAAGCAGCACCAACAGCAGGATGGTAGTTGTTGATGAATGAGAAGATCTTGCTTGTTTTGATACCATATTAGTGTGCCAGTGCGAGCCATTGCATAGCTCAAAGAAATGGAATGGGGTATGGAGATCGTGCCTCCGAGGAGACGGAGGGGCTCCATATGGGCCTTGAGGCGCTCCATCGCAGGCCACAGCTGGAGGCTGCAGCTCAGAGGCGGGTGAGTTCTGCAGCCCTGAGAGATGGAAATGAGTTCTGCAGCCTGCTGAGAAGGTAGGCATCTGTCTCTGAGGTGTCTTTGAGACTTTCGATGAGACGTGGAATCCGAGGACAGCGAGGCTGTTCTGCTGTTTGAAACCCTTCCTCTTCTGTGATGGGGCAGGAGTTACATGTCCTGTGACATGCCTTCTGTGTTTGTATATTGGGAAATCAATTGGCATAATCGGGGCAATCAGAGGAGCTAAACAGAGGAATAATTTTCTGAGAACAAATGTCTGGAATTGCATGTATTTTGCAAATGGAATTCCTCACAGTTGGTACAAGAAAAGACTCCAAATTAAATCATTCAGGCTGAATGTGATTTTTTTCTTCTCCTTCTTAAAATGTTAAAAGAAACACAGCCTGGCTGAGCTCTCTTCCCCCTCCCGCCCCACAGATTGCTTCCTAGAAGAATCCTCTAAATTGACATTTTACCTGAAAAAGAGCAAAGGCTGATGAAAAACTCCAGGTGTGAGTGCTTGGCATGAATATTTTTGCCCAAAAAGGGCCTCGAAGGGTTGTCTACTGCTTTAGGACCAGGTGTAGTGATCACTCAGAGCCGAGGGACCCTCAGGGCTCAGTAGACAGAGGTGTGGGACAGAGAGGGCGCTGAGAACCTTGCTCCCACCTGAGAGCGAGAAAGAAACTGGATTTGGCAGGGTTCAGGAGGAAGGGGCAGCTACCATCCAAGCCCAAATCTTAAAAACTCTTACAGACCAATGTGTGTGGAACAAGCCTCTGTCCCCAGGCCTCACGGGGTACTCACAAGAAGTACTAGAGACCAGAGAGGTGCCCTCAGTGACCAGGTACACAGGTGGTGATCAGTGGCTGTGGGGCCCAGGTGGAGGAGGAACTTCCCCACATCCTCCCTCTTGGGAAACAAAAACACACCCTCTTCCCTCAGACTATTACAGACATCTGCTGTCCTAGGGGAGGAATAGAAATAGACTGCCTCTGCCTCCAGAGTGGGGACAGGAATTCTTCTGCCAAAAGGTTTTTGCTAATGACAGTGAAAGCCCTAGACTAGGGGGCAGGGCTAGGAGCTT
This sequence comes from Hystrix cristata, assembly GCA_004026905.1. Lineage (NCBI taxonomy): Eukaryota > Metazoa > Chordata > Mammalia > Rodentia > Hystricidae > Hystrix > Hystrix cristata. The sequence continues at coordinate 35,630 of PVJO010005455.1, read as the reverse complement.
CCTGAGGCCCAGGATTCTTCTGCAGAAGTGCCTGAGGCTGAGCAAGAAATCCCTTCCCAGGACCCCCACACACAAGGCAGGTGTGCTTGCCACAGGAATGAAGGGAAAGAATACTTTTAAAAAGTTTTTTTTTAATTTTATTTTGAGCTAGGGTCTCATTAAGTCATTAAGTTGCTCAGGCTGTGTTTGAACTTGCAATCCTCCTGCCTCAGCCTCCCAGAGTGCTGGATTTTCAGGCATGTACTATCACGTGTAACTTGCCTAGCATGGACAAGTCCTGGGTTCCATCCCCAGCATGAAAAGGAATTATTTTAAAGTCCCACCTTGTAGGTCCAGGTGCACAAAGTCTGCCTGAGCCTGCAGCTGGGCCAGGAAAGATAAGAAGCACCTGCTGCTGCCTAGACTATTGTTGCAAGAAAGATCGTCCTGAGGAGAGCACATCCCACTTGGAGAGGGGCGAGAGTGTGAGGAAACCCCATCTGAGGCATAGGAACCCGGGGAAACTGAGGAAAGCTGAGGGGATCAGGAGCACAGAAAAGCCCTCTGGTACCTGGGCTCCACGCAAAGCTCAGGGCAACCCCAGCCTGCTTCCAAGGAAGCAGAGACCAGTCAAACCCAAGTAAGCGCCCAACAGGGTTGACTCAGCCTCCCGCCCATGCTAAAATGTCACAGAGGAAGGAACGTGCCCATTTGCAGTCATACATCCTACCATCTGCAGGCTCTCCTCTGCTTTCACACACGGAATCTGACATTCAGTTAAAACTTATGACATACATAAGTAAGAAAAAGTAAAACCGTTGTCAAGAGACAAAGCAATCAACAGAATCAGACACAGAGCTGAGAGAGATGTTGGAATGCACTGTGACTGAGATGTTGAAGCAGTGGCGGCGAATCTATGGCACATTACATCACTGGAGCCTCCGAAAGGGTCGCCAGCGTGGCGTTCCAGGGTCTGCAGGGAAAGAGGATCACATCCATGGGCTGATGGAGAATTTTGGTAGAGAGAGAGGAACTCCATGAAAAATTCAAATGAATACCAGAAATAAAAAACTCTTCCTCTAATAGGCTGAGCAGTAGACTGCACATAGCTGAGCAGAGTCAAAAAACTTAAGGATAAATCAAGAGCAATTACTCAGATCAAAACGGAAGAGAAGAAAGAGTAAAGAAAAAATAGACCAGAGCAGGATGATGGAACAAACTCAGCATCTAACACACGTGGGACAGGAGTCCCGGAAGGAGGTCTGTGGGAAGAAGATGAGCAAGCTGGGTTCCCTCCAGGGAAAGCCATGTGGTTGAAAAAATGGCCGCGAACTGGTCACACTTCTTTCCCAGCCTCTAAGTTAGTGGAAGCATTTCTTCTCATGTTCCTCTGCTTCATTTTTGTTTCTCTTCTACACCCTGTTATTTGAGGGAGGAAATATGTGGCATCTGCCTCTCCTAATCCTCTTCAGCAGCCTGTCTGCCTTGTGGCGTTGAGCGAAGGGGCTGTGAAGACTGGATGGAATCGCTGGGAAAAGGCAAGATTCAGCAGCCTGCCTTTTACTTTTGGCAAAGAGCTTGCGCTGAGTTGATCTAACTGAGATAAAACATATGGTTCCTGATTTTGAAGGGATGTGAAATTACAGTTCATCTCTGTCCACAGTCACAGGGGAAAAAAGTGGTTCACATAATTTGCACTTCTCCTGTGCATTTGAGCAATTAAAAATGGCTTAAAGAAAATGAAAGCATTAAATATGGCATTCATCTGTGGAACACTCTCCGATCACAGAAGCGATCTGTCTGGCACTAGTATCCATTTGAGAAGTCAGTGGTCCAAGCGCCTTGGTGTCTGTGGGCGGGAAACCGGCTTCCAGGCATCCAGCCTCCTTTGCCTGCCCTGCCCACCAGCCATGTGCCTGGCAGACCGGGCGCTGGAGAAGGCCTGCGTGGTGAGGCTGTGTGCTTGTGCCTGTGCTGAGCCTGCTGCCTCCGGAAAGGAAGCGGGCGCTGCGGGAGGAGGCTGGGAGCAGAGCATCTCCAGTATTAGCTTGTGGGTTTCGAACTCACCTCAGACCCAGCTTCCCGTCTCACCCTCGTTAATGAATCTGCCACTTTCATGCCATGCGGACTGGCTCCTGAGCCTCACAAAGGCCTCTGCAAAGCTCTTGCGACCCCGTAAAGAGCAGTTCCTTTCTCCTCTGTACTACTTCTGGTCTTATCCGTGCCATTTGGGGCTTTTAAAAAATGACTTGCTGTTATTTTGAGCGTATCTGTTTGCTCCCCGTAAGCCCGAGTTCCTCGAGGGAAGGGGTTCGCCTTCATTCATCCGTAGCAGGCCTCCAGCCAGGGTGGGTTCTCAGTGAAAGTCTGGTCGATTGGATTGAGCAGATGCTCAGTACTGGGGGCCGCAGGGATTGTAACTGAGGTGGAGACAGGTGTGGTAAGTCCTGTCATGTGTGCGATTTGCTTGTGCAGGGTTCCTGGGCCTTCTCTCACACCCTTGTTGGCTGTGCCTTGCCAGAGCTCATTCCGCAACTCGGATTCAGACATCAGTTGTAGGTTGCACAGTGATAGACATGGAGGTGACTTGGAGAGACTTGGCTGAAGACAAATAAAGCAAGGAAGATAAAGAGTGATAAAGGAGAGAGCGAGGCTTGAACCAGGACCTGGCAGAGAGGCTGAGTCAAGCCGAGAGCTGCAGACCCACTCAGGCCCCTTTGGGCTGGAGATCGGCACCTCCCGCCAAGCTTGGGAAAGGAGGTTCATGGCCCAGGGCGGAAAGAAAAGGGGCTTTCTGGGGACCAGGGCAGTGAGCGACATCCTAGAGCTCAGCCGCAGACCTCACAACCAGATCCACAGGGCTAAGCATTGAGACTGGGTGTTTGCTCTCAGCTTCTTGCTAACTGGCAAAGGGAGCTAGCTCCGAGGGCGCAAACACCGGACCTTCCGTCCATGGGCGAGGTTGGCTTTGCGTGGCTGTGCCTGGAAAGCCTGTGTGACTTCAGCTCATCTCTGTCCATTCTGGGCCTTGACTTGCGTGGCTGAGGAGGAAAGCAGAATTCAAAGATCCGTTTCCCTTTGACTGCAGCATCCCGCCGTCATAGACTGAGCTTGGACGTTGGCCCCAGAGGGCAGGGACAAGCCGCCCTGGAGCACAGCAGGGAACATTTGGTATTTCCTGCCGGGCTTGCCAGCTCTCACCTCAAGGCCTTCGGGACCAACCACTGTGGTCACAGTGGCCGTGCCTGAGCAGGCGCGGAGCCCAGCGGCCAGCACATGGTCACACTGGTGGCTGCCCCTGCTAGAATCGACCTCTGCAGGGAACAGACTGCAGTAGCCGCTCCCACTGCCATGGGCTCCCGAGTCATCCCGGGGCTGCCCGCCATGCCCAGAGCCTCTGAGCCTTCTCAAGAAGGGTTGCGCAGAGGCCATGTCCAGCCAGCAACCGACAGCCGTGCTCTGGAGAGGAGCAGGGACTCCCGGGAGAGCAGAACCTCAGGGAGTGGGTGTGGCACGTACCCTCAGGACCTCTGCAGAGCCCTTCACTTGACAAACTGCTTGTCCCTGAATTTGTGCTTTGCAAATTGAGTTGGAGGACTGAGCTGTGTGTGCCTGGTGCTCTTCCACCTCCCCCAGCCTCCTATCCAAACAGACAGCTGCCTGCCTTCAAACTCTTTCTCTGCCTTTGTTATGGAAACTGGCTGTCACCTTTGATCTGATAGACTCGTTCACACTGGGGTGTGAAGAATGCACACAGTTTTGGACCCTAGGCTGAATGGCACGCGACTCTGCAAGAGAAGGAAATCTAACGGCAATTGTCAGGCACTTCTGTGAGGACTCCATCCACACACCTGTGTGCACACACAAACGTGCACATACATGCACATAGATGCATACGCAAACATACACACGCATGTGTGTGCACACACACACGCACGTGCTGCCAGCGCTGGCTGTGTTGGCGGGCAGTTGTACTCATTGGCTCCTCGAGGTGCGGGCTCCACCTGATCTAGACAGAGTGCAGCTAGTTCCTTTGCAGGCCAGCTGTCTCTTCTGCACCTGTTTAACCGCCCCGCCAGGAGGCTCGGTTGGTAGGTAGAGAGCTCTGCACACTTCTCCTCCCCATCATGACTTCTGGTGGCTTCCCTTTGCTGGTCAAGGCAAAGCAATGTGACTGATCTGTTGATGGGATAGTATACCTGGCCACTGCCAGGAAGATTTTTATGTAATAGGAATTTCCTGAAAATGATGCCTGGACACAAAGGAGACATGGGAATTTCAGGAGCCGGGTGGGAGGCAGAGATTCTTGGGACTGGTGGGTCAGGGACCCCTCGGGCCACACTGTTAAGAGCTACTCCCTGTTGGCGGGGGCCATTTTTATTAGCCGCAGCTTGCAGTGGCCCTGTGGTATTCCCTGGAAAGGAAGGTGCCAGAACCAAATGGCTCAAAACAGGAGATGGGAAGGAGGGGGAGAGGGGAGGAGAGGGGCATTGCTGGCAGAGATGGGGAGGCAGGGAACAACACAAACGGCGGGGGTGGAGGTGGCTCACTGACTACAGTCCTGTCCTGTGCACAGCCAGCTCTCTTCACCGCTGGAGCAGAACTTTCTTTACATTGTGTGATCAGAATGGTCTGTGGCTCTGAGTAGCCCTCTTTCGTGTCAGCTTTTGCTGGAAAGTTTTGAGACCTTTGAGCGTGAGGGTCTGAAGCAGGAGGGTGATAGCACATGCCAAGCTGGGGGCTTTCTGGGGAACACGGTATAGTTCTGCCAGGCGCGACTGTGACTTTTGTTGGTTAGCGAAATGTCTGCTTTTGTGGGCGGATGGTTAGGCATGGAAAATGTATTTTATTTTCTATTGTTTTTCCTACAACATAGCTGCAGGCAGCCTTCTTTGGTCACATTTCAAGTGGCAGGCTTGCAAAGGAGCGATTTTAATGCTGATTTCCCTATGGAGGAAATCATATAGCTGGCTGGGTGGTAGTACTTAGTCTCGTATGGCCTTATTTCAAAGTTTGTCATCTTACTAAATGTACGTCGAGTTCGGCAGATGTTGAAGATGTGGTACTAGCATCTCTTTGCTTTTCCTGGTCACTGCTGCAGAAATCCACCAGGGCACTGAACCTTTGCCACCCACTTCAACTAAGTGCGATGCTTATGTTAGTGCAGTTTCCATCACTGTGACAAAATGCCTGAGGGAACAAACTCAGGAAGGGAAAGGTCTATTTGTCCTCATGGCTTCAGAGGTTTCAATCCTGATCACCTGGCCCTGGTGCTTTGGGCCTGCGGTGACTTAGGACAGTGTGGCAGGACCTTGTGGTGGAAGGAGCTGTGTGACTCTTGGAAACTAGGGGGAAGAGACCTGTGCCCCAGTGTCCTTCTCACGGGCCCCCAGGAACCTAACTTCCTCCAGTTAGGCCCCACCTCTTAAAGGCTGCACCCCCTGGGTCCTTGGGAGAGGCTGCCACCCCACAGCAGTGTCTGGGGACTGCCCAAGATCTGATTGGTCTCGGGGACTTCCCCACCTCAGCTGATGTCCAGGGACGGTGGTCTTATGACTCCCTTTCTCCATCTCTGCCGTCCTGGCCCCCATGCTCCTACCTAACGAGCAGGTGCCTGGAGGCTGGGGCACTGGGCTCGGAGAGCGAGCAGTCCGCTCAGCCCCTCCGGATGGCGGCCCAGCGCCCTGGCTCCCTCCACCTCGGAGCTGGAGAGGCAGCGTGTGTAGCCCACTGAGTCACGCTTCCGGCCCGTGTCTTTGCAGAATGGGCTGAACGGCTTGCATCTGGCCTCCAAGGAAGGCCACGTGAAGATGGTGGTTGAACTTCTGCACAAGGAGATCATTCTAGAAACGACAACCAAGGTACGTCTCACAGGAAATGGCGGCTCTTTATATTGAGAATTCCAGGCCATGGGACCCTCTCACGCTACCCCGAGGACTGGCTTAGAAGCCGGTGGGAAAAACCCCATCGGACCTGAGTTTGTCTTGTCCTTCCAGTCATCTCATGGTTGGCCAAATCCGACACCGCCTGAGTACAGGATGCTGTTTCCAGAAGTGTTCAGAGGCCCTTTACTCATAACCAAATTCCAGATCTGAGCCTCTGACCGTTTCCCTGGTGCTTCACGGGCTGCCAACTCATACTGGGACCTGGAGTCCTAGAAACCTCAAGTTCAAATCCCAGCCGAGGCGCTTCGCTGCCCAGTGACCTTTGGCCTTATCTCAGGCTCCTCATGTGTAACACAGGGAGTGTAATGGTCACAGTGCTGTGGTGTACGTAAAGGGCACACAGGCATGTAGGAAGGAATTAATAAGTACTGGTGACTTGTTATTGAGGACTCTAGGAGACAGTCTAGGTTAAATTTGATTTCTTAACCTTGTTTATTAAACAGATACAGGCAGGATTTTAAACTAATCATTAAACAAAAAGATCATCTCCATTTCCTAAGTACAGTCTCCTTGACTCCCCTTTCTCTTCTGCCCCCACTTCTCATGTTTGTGTGCCTGAGTCCCCCCAGCCTCTTACTTCCCATCTGTTGTTTGGTAAGTGGGGTCTCACACGCAGTCTGAATTTCAGCTCCACGCACCAAGCATTTTGCTGTCGCTCAAGCAGAGAACACAGGAGAACAACATATAGAGAACAGATATAATTTATGGGTATGAAGGGAACTACCAAAATATTGTGAAGGTAGAACCATCTCTCGAGGTAAAATTCTGTAATTTTCATGTCATTTCCCCAGTGTGAAGAGATCTCACTTGTACTCATCGGTGAAATAAACCAAGCTGCTCTTTCTGCCTGTAGATCGGGGCGTTTCTTTCTAACCCTGTGACAAACAGCAGCTGTTTCCACTGTCCTTCCGTGAACGAGGGGAGGCAGCTATTATCTTCGGTGCTCTCGCTACCTGGCTGCAAGCAGCTCACCATCTGACAGCTCTGCGGGGCCAGGCGGCCGCTCTTCCTGGCATTTCCCCAAAAGCTGTGAAAACATTATGCTTCAGCACTTTTACTCTTTCCAAATTCCCCCCTTTGATAGTTATTTTGCAATGAACACTTGGTGTGTCTTTTTATTTATAGAAATTTTAGAAGCCAGTGTGGTTTTGGAATGCCATACAGAGGGAGGGAAAAAAAAAACTGAAACTCAAACCGTGGGCTAAGGAAGACTCCTAACAGATTGAGGGAACTGCAATGGGTCTCCCAAGCCTAGGGAAGATTAAAAATATAAAAAAGCAAAGAGCCAAAACCAGCCTAGGTTCCCGAGCTGCGCTTAGAAGTGTGAACATGTGAAGCGAACGCACCCGCTCCCCTTCCTCACATCTTGCCACAAGCTCAGGCGGGAGGCTCTGGCAGAACAAGCTCTCCTCTCCACTCTCCTGCACTGGCCAAGGCACCCTCAGCCCTCTCCCTTCAGTGGCTCTGTGAGTCCCTAAAACTGGAGACGTTGGCTATCTGTGATCAGAGCACAACTCAGTGATGCCTCCTGCTCCTTGCAGACACCCTTCCTCCATGCTGGGGGGTGGCGGGGAACGCAGAGGGCCGCAGCCTTGTGGCTCCCTGGCCCAAGCCCAGGGCCTTGAGCTGTGCAGGGTGAGTTCATGTGTGTGCGTGGTGTGTGTGGTGTGTGGCGGGGTGACACGTGTGTATGTGTGGGGGGTGCGGGCCCGTTCCCCAGAGCCTTCTTTCGTTCTCACCTCCCACCCTGATGGCGTGAGCCAAGATTTGCAGCCAGGTTCCACGGGGGCCGCCTGCCAAGATGGAGTGGGCCTCCCCTCCTTGTGGGTGGAGGAAAGCTGGCTGGGGGCAGATTTCAGGCAGGGGAGTCGGATGGAAAGAAGCCTTTGACATATGTGTCTTCAGGGCAGCAGCCCAAGTCTCAGTCGCCTGTGTGCCTGGCCCAGCATCCAACACGCACACCTGTGCTATGCGTGCCTGGCCACGGTTGAAGGGACGTGGCCCGCTCCTTGTCCACGGGGCTCCACGTGTGCCTTGGGTCCTGGTTTCTAGAGAAGCTGCTGGTGCCCACAGGCCTGTTCCACTCAGTACAGCAAATGAACTGGACCCAGGTGAAAAGGCTCTCCAAGTGGGTTCTTTGGACTTCCGTGAAAAATTATTAGCTAGCATCTATATTTACTTCTGATGTTTATTCTCTGATGAATGTTTGATGCGGAACCCTTGTGCTGATCAGATAGGATTTAAGGAGAAATCAAAGACAGCTTTGGGAGGCAACGAACAGGAGACTTCTGCCCGATACAGTCCTTGGCGCCTAAATAAACCAAAGTTCAAGACATGAAGATGCGAGCTCCTGCCAGCCCCAGGCGCATTCCACCTGTGGACACATGGGCAGTGCTGGCCATGTGGTGGCCACGGAGTTTGGCCTGTGCCCCCGAGTTCCCCCTTGGTGAGGAAGCTGCATGTGCAGGTGACAGGTGGCCACAGTCAAGGACTGGGTCGTAGGTCCCCACTTAGCACTTCTGGCAATGGAGTAGTACGAGTTCATGCAATTCAGTTTAAAAACCACATACGCTCACCCTTTTGTATCCTGGAAGAACTGGTTCCAGGACATCCACAGAAACCAAACCTCAGGTGCTCGGATCCCTGATATCAACGTGTGGTATCTGCACGTAGCTTGTACACATCTTCCAGTAGACTAAATCATCTCTGATGACTCATGATGTCTAATACGAAGTAAGTGCAATGTGAATCGTTGTTATATGGTATTGTCTAGGGAACAACGACAAGGAAAAAGACTTTGTATGTGTTCGGTCCGGGAGCAGTGTGTTTCTGGTATTTTCAGCCCGAGGTGGGTTCACTCCTGGGATGCAGAACCCGAGGACTGGAGTGGACTGAGCGCTCCAGGATGAGGTCGCTTGAGATTGCTGTGCCCTGAGCAGCAGGGAGACAGATGGGTCCAGCGTGGGCGTGGTCCCGGTTCCTCCATCTGCCCTAGTCCAAGGAAGTGCTGGGTAGAGCCCGAACCCGGACTGCCCCTGAATAGGGGAGCTGGCCTAGGTGGTGCAGGGGCGTCTACATGGGCCGTGGCGCTGGCTTTCCTGCCTCAGCCTCCTGAGTAGCTGGGGACACAAGTGTGTGCTCCCTCACCCAGCTTGTTATTGGCTCTTATTTTTCAAACAGTTTAAAACAATTATTTACTTCTTTTTCTCCCAGGGCTTATTGTCTCTTTTTCTCTCCTCTTCAGTTTGATGAAATTTGCTCATTTGGTTTTACTTACTAATATTTTGAATCTTCTTTCTTTGTATTGCCTTTGCCAGATTTTATTCCATCGATGTTCCCCATCTATGTTTCCATATTTTCCTTCTCTTCCCCACAGACATCACAGAGTGCTGCTCACCCTTGCCTTTTCTCTGCCACACTTTACTCTGTAGCCCTCGTTGCCTTTGGCCTGGTGTTTGGGCTCTGGGTGTCCTCTTTGGCACACCAAGGCTGCAAGCCACAGTGTCTGCTGCCCTTTCCGCCGGCTCCCAGCCTTGTTCAGGAGCCCCAGGCCCAAGGAGGCAGCCTGCCTGTGACCTCAGGGCACGTGTCCTGAGGGATGTGGGCACCGCGGGGGCTCTGTGTGAGGAGCGACAGGGGTTGGGTAGTCATGTATGCACGTGCTCTTACAATCAGCGCTGTTGTTCATAGAGTACAAGAAGAATTTTTCTCCCGTTTTCAGTGCTATCATGAGATGCGTGATGGGTCAGGTGTGCACATGTGTATTTTCTACCTTTCTTGACCATAAAGAAAGGCCACTGGGACTCCCAGCCTTGGCTCCTGATTCTGGACAGTCACTGGTGCAGGCCCAGCAGGGAACTTCCTCTGTCCCTCCCTCTGTGTGTTTCAGAAAGGGAACACCGCTCTGCACATCGCTGCCCTCGCTGGCCAGAACGAGGTGGTCCGGGAGCTGGTCAACTATGGTGCCAACGTCAACGCCCAGTCGCAGGTGATGGCCCCACGCGCCCCACTTCCCTGCTACATGGGGGGATGCTGGCTGCTGTGTTCACACACACACACACACACACTCTCACGTAGCAGAGTCTAGGTGGGTTCCCAGGTGGGGATGACTCCACCCTTTATCATTTTTTCATGGTGATTCTACACATCGGGGTTGGGTCATTGGGGACCCTGTATCTGGTCAATAAATCAGCCATGTAATATTCTAGTTAGGGCTCATTTAGGGAGACAAATTTTATGAATTTTATGTGTGCTGGGGGTGGTAGGTAATGAAGAAAGGGGTAAAAACGGAGAGGAACAAGGGAGCCTAAGATGGACCAGTGTAGGGGTAAAGTGGACTTCCACAGGGAGGTGTCCCCACCTCGAGACCTTTCATAATAATGCCACCTGTTCAGTTCAGAGTGACCACGCCTTCTCACAGGTGGGTTGAGCGGAGATGAAGAGGGAGCTGTCCTCCTATTCAGAGGGCTTTGCCTGTTTGTGCATCCCTGGCCCTGTGGTGGAAGTGAACGGCTTTTCTTTGGGTTTACAGAAAGGCTTCACGCCCCTGTACATGGCAGCACAAGAGAATCACCTGGAAGTGGTTAAGTTCCTGCTGGAAAATGGAGCCAATCAGAACGTGGCCACAGAAGTAAGTACCTTGGGAGATACCTTGGGTATGTGACATCATTGCCACACACATCTCGATGGATGTCAGGCGTCACTGAGTGCTCCAGAACTATAGGTCACTGAACGGTCCTGGGTGTCCTTGGGTACTACGGGGGAATGAGAGACAAGGTCATGGGTCTTGAAGGCCCAGAGGCACCCGAAAGAGTGACGCTGGCCTCAGGGACGTCATTCCCACTGTTGGGGGGGCGGGGGTGCCCCAGGCCATCTGAGAAGGGTTCTCGTGCAAGCCCATGCACACCCCTGGGCAAGCCATTGTACGTCTGACCCTGAGACTGGTCCTGTGAGTGGTAGGATAGGGCTGAATGGAGCTGAGGTTTCTTTTGACCCTTCACACTGCCTGACTCAGTGATCATATGACTTTGTTTTGACTCTGCTTCACCACTTCATGGGGTCCCAGGGTACACAAGGGAATACACAACGGAGGGAATTAATATTAGTAACTCATAGTCCAGTACCCTGGGCCTGGCTTGGTTTCTAGCATGTGGTGGGTATTCAGGAATATTCTGCCATCTTCAAGTCTCAGTACTGGTACCAGAAGATGGGATGAGAGGCAGCTAAGGCAAGAAAAAAAAAAAAGAGCAATAAAAAGGCTCTCATAAACTGATGGCTCACACCCATAATCCCAGCATTCTGGGAGGCTGAGGCAGGAAGATTGTGAATTTAAGGCCAGCCTGGGCAACTAACTTAGTACCTAACAAGATCCTCTTGGGAAAAAAAAAAAAAAAAAAAGAACGTAAAAAGACTGGGAGTGTAGTTCAGTGCAAAGGTGTGGGTTCAATCCCCAATACCTTAAGGAAAAAAAAAAAAGACAGTCATAGTATGCATTCAGACTGGAACCAAACAGGAAATGAAAATTAAGTGCTAAAGAAAAATTACTGCAGGTCCTGTGAAAAGGTAGAGCAAGCAGGTGGGACCCAGAAAGGCCACAGGGAGGAAGTGGTGTGTAAAGTGAGCTGGGGAAGGAGAGGGCTTTGCACACGGAGCGGCACCCCGGAGGGATCGTTTCAGGCTGGGACCCTTGTGCACAGGAGCCCGAGGCAGATCCAGGCCAAGCAAATCGGTCTCTCCCCTCCTCTGCAGGATGGCTTCACCCCACTGGCCGTGGCTCTGCAGCAGGGCCACGAGAACGTGGTGGCCCACCTCATCAACTATGGGACGAGAGGCAAGGTGCGCCTCCCGGCCCTGCACATCGCAGCCCGCAACGACGACACGCGGACAGCTGCCGTGCTGCTGCAGAACGACCCCAACCCGGACGTGCTTTCCAAGGTGAGGGCCGCAGGCCGAGCCCCTGCAGAGGGGAGGGCTGCGGTGGGGCAGAGATGCCACCCCTTCCCTGCTCCTTCCTCCGTGGCCAGCTGTGCATGTCCAGGGTCCCTGGGAAGCACCCAAACAGGTGTTCGCAGCACGGATCCAAGTGTCCAGGTGGGACAGGAGATCTCCGGGAGCCTCAGGGGTGGCATTCTGGACTTGCATCTCCTCCGCCCCGACCTCTTCTCTGGCAGGAAGTGTCCCCGCGGTGCAGCAGCTGGGGTATGGGAAAGGGCTCCCCGGGAGGCCTGGCTAATCACTTGTCTACGTCGTCTGCTATTGCCAGGCACTGCTGGCCACTGCCAGCAGCGGTGGTCGGCAGCCCTCCTCAATGGGGACGGATCTGCGCGGAGGCGCTAGACCCCTCTCAGCCCTGGGCTTGGACTGGGACGGGGCCTGACCGGGCACGGACGTGCTGTGAGCATACAGAGCAGGGTCAGGGCGGCCAGAGGTCTGCCTCGGGCCAGGCAGCTGAGTCGTCTTAGGGTCACGAACTCCACAACGCTTTCATTCACAAACTGGATCTCTTCATAAGTAGCTACCCAGGGGTCGGGATAGAACTCGGAGTAACCTCAAGAGGCAGAGCATGGTCCCCCAGAGGGGCGCCTCGCTTTGGAATGCAACTTGCCCCAAGTGTCTCTGGGCCCACTGCAAATGTCACCACCCATCAAAATCGGCTGTCTCGAGTCCTCCAGCACCCTGGGCCACCATGGGGGAAGGTGCCTAGAGTCACAGGTGACGGGTTTCCACTCTGTGTTGTGCCCAGACGGGGTTCACCCCACTCCACATCGCCGCCCACTATGAGAACCTCAGCGTGGCCCAGCTCCTCCTCAACAGGGGCGCCAGCGTCAACTTCACGCCGCAGGTACCCGCGCCAGCTCTTCCCCTACCTGTTTGGAGTCGGGGTACCCCGCCTCTTGCTTGGGCACTGTGGAGCCACGTGAGCTGTGGAGAAGCCAGTGGGGGAAGCTGCACTGGCGTCTGTGAAGGCCTGTTACTGCCAGGTCCCCAGTCATCCACGGGGCTTGAGAACACACAAGCGTACATTCGCCCATTCTAGAGATGGGAACCCTGGAGGCAGTTCCCACATGCTGGCTGTGGGATTCCCTCTGGGAGATGTGGGCTTGGCTGTCTGGAGGCATCAAGCACGGTGCCACCAGGACTCACAGGCTCTGAGCCCCCTCCTAGGGGAGAGAAGCCTTGCAGTAGTTTAGAGTGGCTGCTCTCCTGCGGTGGCCGCGGGGCGGGCGGGGCCGGCAGGGGTGCACACAGCTGCGTGAAGAGAAGGACGCCTTGGCCTTGCCCTGACCAACTTGCTCCTCCTCCAGAACGGCATCACCCCACTGCACATCGCCTCCCGCAGGGGGAACGTGATCATGGTGCGGCTCCTGCTGGACCGGGGGGCCCAGATAGAAACGAGGACCAAGGTGGGTCCCAGCGCCCTTCGTGCCTGGTGGGGCGGGGAGGGAGTGTGGTCCGCCCTCACAGTCTCTCCCAACACCAGAGTGGGTTCTCCTGGGACTGCAGGCTCAGGGATAAAGCTGGGCTGGCTATGGGAGGCGTCAGCACTTCGCAGCCCGCTGCTCCTGCATGGCTTCTGATGGGTGCCTTTCGGGCTTTCTGTTTTTCACTCTTCTAAAGGACGAATTGACACCTCTCCACTGTGCAGCTCGAAATGGGCACGTGCGCATCTCAGAGATCCTGCTGGACCATGGGGCACCCATCCAGGCCAAGACCAAGGTCCGTGCCTCTTTCCTGGGAGGGCCATCTCTCAGGTGGGGCTCCAGGTCACACACACCACAGATGGATTCCTATGTCTGTAAAATAGAGACGTTACTGCAACTAAATGCAACCGTGCATGTGACACTTACTGCCATTCTTGTCACATAGGAGGCTCTAATTATTATCTAGATCAAAGCTGGCAAGTTTTTTATCTACAGGTATTAAGTATTTTTAGGCTTTGCTGGCCACTCTCTGTGTGGCAGTGATTAAATTCTGCCAAAGGAGCAGACAAGCATCCCTGAGCAATATGCAAACTAGTGGCCATGTTCCAATAAAACTTTATTCACACACCCAGGTAGTGAGCCAGATTTGGCCCGAGCTGCAGTTTGCCTGCTCTAAACCAGTCTCTACCTCTTTCCTTCTAGCTTCAGGAAAGATAAGAGCTAAGAACGCTAGAAATCTGCAGAGCCTGGGCCAGAGGGAGGTGAAATTAGAAAGAAAAAAAGCCTGGCTGGGCAGCATGGTGGCACACGACTATAAACTCAGCCCTCCAAGGAGAGGCTGAGGCATGAGGATTGCAAATTTGAGCCCAGCATGGGAAATTTACCAACTTAGACTGTGTCTTGAATAAAATAAATAAATAAAAAAGGCTGGGGATGTAGGTCAGCATGCAGGCCCTGGGTTCAATCCCTGGCAGGGCCTGAAAAAGAAGGGAGGGAGTGAGGAAAGGAAGGAGGAAGACTGAGAGAAGGGGAGAACACTAGCAAGGCATGGTTGTGCACACCTATCATCTAGCACTCTGCGAGGCTGAGGCAGGAGGATCCAAAGTTCAAGCCTGGCCTAGGCAACTTAGCAAGACCTTGTCTCAGAATAAAACATTTAATTAAAAAAGGGCTGTAGATGTAGCTCAATGCAAAGGATGTGGGTTCAGTGCCCAGTAACACACACACACACACACACACACACACACACACACACACACACACACAGTAAACAAAACTGTTCTCCATTAGAAGCCAGAACAAAGACTCATTTCTAGGTCCTAATATGAAGATCTGCATTTCCCTGAGGGGCTAACGCTGTCACCCCACAGTGCTGCGTGTACATCCTCTAGGCCCAGTGCCTGTTCTTCAGGGTAAATTTAAAAACCTGTCAAAGTAAAGCAAGGTGGAAACCAGGCCAGCTCACAGCCATGGGCGTGTGTCTCGGGGCAAAGAGCAGAGGGATTTCGACCCAAGTTGTGTTTTGCCCCCGCCCTTCCCTCAAGACGATGTTAATTAAGGACCACTGTGTTTGCTACACACGTTCCCTGGGCCTGGGGGAGTTTTAGCAACATCAGGCATAGTCTCCAATCCTAATGAAGACACTCATGAGTCAGGAGGAAGGGCACACACACCTGGAAAGGTGACTGAACGGCGTGCCTCGGTAAGTGGGGGGCAGGGCCGGGGTCAGCGGTCCAGATCGGCAAAGCCCATGGGGCCTGGGCTGCGCGGGGAGGCCTTGGGAAAGAGGCGGGCCTGGCTGGACGTGGCGTGGAGGATTCGGCTGGGCGGGAAGGAGACTGTTGTCGTCAGAGGTCAGTAGGGAGAGGGAGGCTCATTCAGGATCCAAGCTGGAGAGGCAGGAAGTGGGGTTGTCACTACAGTGTCACTCCAGTTTGTTGCTTGGTGTCAGGCTCAGGCCCCACTGTCCTGAATTTCTGTGTTCCATCCCTAGAAGGCTTTGTGATCCCTCGTTTTTCCTTTTCATCCAGAATGGCTTGTCCCCCATTCACATGGCGGCTCAGGGAGACCATCTCGACTGTGTCCGACTTCTATTGCAATACAATGCAGAGATAGACGACATCACGCTGGACCACCTGACGCCCCTCCACGTGGCGGCCCACTGCGGCCATCACAGGGTGGCCAAAGTCCTTTTGGATAAAGGGGCCAAACCAAACTCCAGAGCCCTGGTGAGTTGGTGGCAACGAGAGAAGGTGCTGCGGGGCCCAGGACAGAGGGAGGAAGCCAGGGGCTGAGCCAAGCTCTGCAGAGGGCCTCACATTTCCATGGCACCCATGCAGAGTGAGCAGCTTCCTCCGTGGCCCCCCTTCCTCTCCCTCGTCACCCAGCGTAGGAGCCACTGGGCATGCAGGGACCTGGCGGGGCCATATGTCTGCACAGAGCCCATCCAAGGCCCTCCTCCCCCTTGCCCATGGCCAGAGGAGGGTCCCCCAGGGCAGCAGAGGACAGCTCATCACTCATTCGCTCAACAACATTCCTCAAGCACTGGCCCCAGGCCTCGAACTCAGTGTCTGAGGTGCTGGACCTCACGACAGTTGACATTTGGAGCTGACGTGTGTGGTCCTGTGCACCATCCCTGGCCCCTACCATTGGGCACTAGTAGCCTCCCCTAGTTGTGACAATCAGAAGTGTCTCTAGACCTTGTTGCCTGTTAGGAGAAGGTGCATACCAGCCCCTCTCCTCCCACACCACTTTCCCTTGTTCGAGAACCAGGCCCTGAGGGGATAAAACACTGAAAAGACAGACAGACCAAAAGCCCCGCCCCCACCCCGTGGAATTTACATTCCAAAATATCACACTTTAGAGCAGAAATCCATTTTCCAAAACCGTCTGCAGTTTCACAGAAGAAGGAACATGATTTGCTTCTGAAAAGTGTTCTTTGTTGTAAATTTACCCCTAAGGGAGCCTTATAGTTCTGGCTCTCAGCATCCAGAAATGTGATAGAATTATTTAAAAAGGTTTCTAAACGGCGTGTTCAGAAATGTGCCCTGCGCATAAAGCGAGAGCTACCTGTTTCTTATGCTATTTACTCTAACGGACATCACAAGATTAGTCGGCAGACGTGCATTTATTCATTGGTCTGGGGCCGTCGGGGCTGCCGCCCAGGCCCAGGCACCCAGGGCTGGTGTGTAACCTTGGCATCTGTCTCCCTTTGTGTGGGGCTGCAGAACGGCTTCACCCCGCTGCACATCGCGTGTAAGAAGAACCACGTCCGAGTCATGGAGCTGCTGCTCAAGACGGGGGCCTCAATCGAAGCAGTCACCGAGGTAGGACATGCGCCCTGGCGCCGCGCTGGCCTACCTGCCTGAGCCCGAGCCCTCTCTGAGAGCTGTTCTCCACTGTAGCTGCCTGCGGCCGCAGGAAAAAAAGAAAGACAGAGAGACAGAGAGACAGAAAGAATGTGTGCATGCGTGCCTGGCCAACAGAACAAATTGGGACTGAGACAAGGGGACCTGTGTCAAGTCTCAGAGAGCTTTACAAGATATAAAGCAATTTTTTTAAGTCATAAGTGGACAGAACGTTCTCTCCAGTGGTTTTGTTCTTTGAGCCTTTTTTCTGAAAGTGAACCTACCTCATGTTAACTCCTTCCTCTTGGAGAAGGAGCCACAGAGCACCCAGCATTGGATGGCGGTGTTGGGTATTGCCGGCCTCTGCTTCGGGAGAGACCCCCACTGCTCTCTCTTCTCTCGTCTGTTCTAGTCTGGCCTGACCCCTCTCCACGTGGCCTCCTTCATGGGGCACCTGCCCATCGTGAAGAACCTGCTGCAGCGAGGGGCATCCCCCAATGCCTCCAACGTGGTGAGCCCTGGGGACAGTAGGGCTGCTGGTGGGGCAGCGCTGGCCGTCTCCCTTCTGGGGATAGAGGTGAAATTCTCAGATGGGGAGCACATTCCTCTATACCAGAGGTGGCGAAACTATGGCACACATGCCGCAGTGGGCTGGTTGTATTGTTCAAGGCCCTAAAAGGTTCGCCATCACGGCTCCATACCAGTGCTGTCCAATTACATTTGTCACATGTCTGTAA
Source organism: Hystrix cristata (assembly GCA_004026905.1). Classification (NCBI taxonomy): domain Eukaryota; kingdom Metazoa; phylum Chordata; class Mammalia; order Rodentia; family Hystricidae; genus Hystrix; species Hystrix cristata. The sequence goes on along the minus strand of PVJO010005455.1, from coordinate 18,201 downwards.
GTCTTTGGAGTTTTATTTTGAACAATATTTTGGAACTACCATAAGTCTTACCTGGAAATATGTTTACATTTTTGAATATTCATTAGCTCTGAGCTTTACTTTTAAATATACCTAGAACACACATGCAAGTGTGCACACATACAGAGATGAGTGCACGCACACACACACACATACACACACACACACACACACACACACACACACACACACAGAGCAGGCTAAAGAGCTGTTTGCTGGAGCAACTCTACCGCTTGGACAAAAACCCGCTGAGTTGCTCCAGCCTGGCACTTTGGAGCCTGTGTGTGTCCTTTTACAAACCCAGCATGTATGAACAGTCTGTAATTTTCTTATTTTACAGAAAGTAGAAACCCCGCTACACATGGCAGCCAGAGCAGGGCACACAGAAGTGGCTAAATATCTGCTTCAGAACAAAGCCAAAGTCAACGCCAAGGCCAAGGTGAGTTCTGGGGACAGGGAGGGGAGGATCCTGCTGTGTAGAAAATTCAGGAGAGGGATCCATCCTCATTAGCGGTGGGGCCTCGGGGCTTGTGGCTCCACAGCCACTTATCATTCCCATTTAGGCCACGGGACACTCAGGTTCTGCTCTGCATGAGTTTTGACAAGACCAGAGATATTTTTTCTTCAAAGTTGTGTTTCTCTAGCATAACACAAGTCTGGAGGAGAGTGGTGGCCCACAGTGGTTAGTGGGCTAATGATTAGTTGCAGGATAAGGAGTGAAGCCCCTTGGGAGGACTCCACGGGATTGCAAAGCAGAGGGGCCTGGTAGTAAATGCATTCTCGAGGTGCAGGGTGAGCGAGCCATTGGGAGACTGCTGAGCTTGGAAGCAGAGGGCCCGAGCATCAGGCTTCCCTTCCACAGGCGGTTCTAACCTTGTGGTTAGAACCAGATGGGTGTTTGAGCCCAAAAAAGCAGGGACTTATCTGTGGAGCCCTTGTGCTGTTATCCATAAATAGGAAGGGGGGTAACCTTTCCCCGCCAGCAATTCAGAGTCCCATGACACCTGGCAGAAAGAAAATCAAATTTAAGACAGGAGGACACCCAGGAAGGAGGAGAGAGAGGGTACAGCGACGGCAGTGTGTTGAATGTCTGTCATGTGCCCAGTATCATGTGAAACACTTTATGAACATCATCTGCTTCATCCTGACTCTGACTCTACGAGGTAGATAGTATTATTACCATTTTACAGATGGGAAGGCTGAGCTTTTGGGCAATTAAGAAATAACAACTCACTTGAGGAGGTGTAGAAGTTAAAAAGATGGAGGACATTGGTTTGGGTAACTTGGAGATGTCAAATTCCAGCTCTTTATCTTATTGGCCATATAATCTTGAAAAAGTCCCTTAGCCACTCTCAGCCTCATCTTCCTTCTCTGTAAAGAGTTGGAACCAGGTGAGGTGGCACATGCCTACAGTCCCAGCGCTCTAGGAGGCTGAGGCAGGAAAATCACAAGTTCCAACCCAGCCTGAGCTACTTAGCCATGTAACGAGACCCTATCTCAAAATAAAAATTAAAAAAACAACAAGGGCTGGGGATGTAACTCAGTACAAAGGCCTTCATTTCTCCCTAGTAACTGCCCCCCTACCTACGTGGAGTTGGATTGGGTAACATTAACATTTCCTATTCTCTACTGTCATTCTGGGGTCCAGGACGATCAGACCCCCCTTCACTGTGCAGCTCGAATTGGACACACAAACATGGTAAAGCTCTTGCTGGAAAATAATGCCAACCCCAACCTGGCCACCACGGCCGGGCACACGCCCCTGCACATCGCAGCCCGGGAGGGCCATGTGGACACAGCCCTGGCCCTGCTGGAAAAGGAGGCATCTCAGGCCTGCATGACCAAGGTACAGCCTTCCTCCTCCCGTCCTGAACGAGCGCAGGCTGGCCAGGTGCAGCCATGTTTGCCTGGAGTCCACAAGTGCAGCCCAGCATGGGGCACACAGAGAAACCCCAGCAGCTGGGATGGGGTGGCACCCCCAGGATCAGCCACCCTCTGTGGGCCAACAGTGTTGGCTGCTCCCCGAGAAAGGGTGGGCAATCATGCTCTGCCACCCACACAGCCTTCGTCCATTTCTCATGGAGCAATTGCCAACCCCTCTGTGGACCAGTCACAGAAGAGTCCCAGAATTCTATTCTCCTCCGTCCTGGGAATACACGGAGGAGTAAGACTCAGCCCCGGCCCTCAGTGAGTGGGCAGACAGACAGTGACAGTCCCCAGAGGTGTCCCCTCCTAGGGAGAGCCACAGATGGTGAGGCCTGGGGTTTTGGCCTCCGTGGGATCCCCACTGAGATGCCTTTGGTCTGACCGGTGTCCCCACGCTGCTTGACAGGGGAGCCTCCCTGCCCGGGGTTCCTTCACGGCGGCCGTCGCTGGCTTTGGGGGTCCTGAGGGCCTGTGTTTCTCCTCAGAAAGGATTTACTCCTCTCCACGTGGCGGCTAAGTACGGGAAAGCGCGGGTGGCTGAGGCGCTGCTGGAACGCGACGCGCACCCGAACGCTGCAGGCAAAGTGAGTGTGGGCCTCCCTCCACCCGGGGACAGAGGAAGAGGACTGGGCAGGCTGTACTACTCGCGAGCCCCCCTCTTGCCAGTGCTGCCCGTCCTATGGGTGGGTAGCTGTCTAGGGAGGCAGCCTTTGGAGAGGACCATCTTTTTGCCGAAGGCCCTGTCCTGTGGGAAGGTGTCCCCTGTGGGGGACGGAGGGGTGAGGAGATGGCCCTGGGTCCCGCGGGTGTGTCTTTAGTGACTTCTAGGCAAGACTAGCTTGGGACGGATTTTTTTTTTTTTTTTTGGTGCTGGGGATTGAACTCAGGGCCTTGTGCTTGCTAGGCAAACGCTCTACCACTTGAGCTAAATCCTCAGCCCACGGATTATTTTTTAAACAGTCTTCATTTTAGTTTTTGCAGGGCTGGGGATGGAACCCAGGCCTCATGCACGCTAGGCAAGTGCTTTGCCTCTGAGCTGCACCCCAGCCTGGCTTCGAATGGATTTGTAGCTGGATTTTACCCATATCAAATAAGTGCTGTGGATCACAAGGTGGATCCTGTGTCCCCAAAGGGCTCTCTGTGGCAAGTCCACTTAAGCAAGCGTTTCCTCTTTCCTGCCTCCACAGAATGGCCTGACGCCTCTGCATGTGGCGGTTCACCACAACAACCTGGACATCGTGAAGCTGCTGCTGCCCCGGGGCGGCTCCCCGCACAGCCCTGCCTGGGTAAGCCCGCCCAAAACTGTTGATTCTTACCTCAGACATCTCACCTCGCTTTCATAAATGTTACCTGGGGCATAAGGGCTGCTGTCGGGGAACCCAGAATGGGAGGGGATGTGGGTAATGCTTCCCCACAGTGGGCTCCCTCGTGGAGGTAGAATTCACTTTACACACCAAGCTCACCCCAGACAGCTGGGTGTTACCTGAGTCTGGTAAGCTGGCTGTCACAGATCAGCGTGCACCAGAACCTCTGAGCCTTGGTGGGGCTGCAGAAGCCCCATTTTGCACCTGTCCTTGGGGTGACTCTGAACTGGGGCCGTGACCATCGCTAGAGGAGTGTAGCAGGTACGGAGCGCTTCAGGAACCATGAAGCAAGGACACTCTTCCGAATGCGGGTGATCACCCCCAGATCTGTGTCTCCGATGAGTTCAGACACAAAGACTGTGGCTTTCTCTTAACGAGACGCACCTGTACCTAGTCCACAGTAGACAGACATCCAGCTTGTTGGCCTCTTTCAGGCCAGGTTGGGGTCGGGGAGGGACGAGGATGGAGCCAGAACTGGAAGGAGCATTTCTGGGACCAGGCTGCCCCCCGCCCATGGGACAGTGTGGGGCGCTGTGGGGCTCCTGGCCCAAGGAGAGAGACAGGGTGGAGCATTCTCCAGACGCACACGGTCCCTGCTGGCAGAGGCGCAGGGCCGCAGAGGAGGATGCCGGGGGCGGGCTGGGCCCTGTGGGCTTCTAGTGCTGCCCGCAGCCTTGGAGTTATAGCGCTGGTGGGATCTGGGCGGGCTTCCGTGCGTTTTCCCTACTCAGAGGATACTTTCATCAACCTCACAGCATGGTCTCCAGGGCTCCTGAGGCTCCGTCCCTGCTGCTGTCATAGCAGCTCCACGTCACTGCAGAGGGAGCACACGGCCCTGCTGAGATGTGGACTTACTCCTGCTTCTAAAAATAAAAAGCCAGACGTGTCTCCCCCACGCCCTCGCCTGCTTGTACGAAAGGACCTGGAGCCAGGTCCACCATATTTAGAGAGAGCTAAATGCAAGCACAAACCCTGTACAGATGGTTTTGTTTCCATGGCAAAAAATAGTTCCCAAAGTCGTCTGGCAATTTTGTGGAATTTCACATGCAAATCCCCACGCACCCAAACCACCCCCCTTCTTTGCTTGATGCTAGTGCAGCGCTGGTTAGGCAGAGCCCTCTCCGGCCCGCATTCCTTCCGATGAGCTCATTTCCTGGGAAACAGGAGCCTTTGACAGGCGCACGCCCCTCCCTGACCTCTCCCTCACCTCTCCCTCACCTCCTGCCAGTTTGCCCTTGTCCTTGTCCCCTACCGTTTAGTCGTGGTCTAGAGGAAGCGCCGGAGCGGAGGTCTACGTTCTGAGCCCGGCTCTCGTACCTTGGTTTCGACCCGAGGTGGCCGGCAGCCTTAGCCATCTGCTGGCAGGCCTGCCTTTGCCCAGGCAGGGTTCCGTTCGGCTGGCGCAGACACCCACAGCTGCCTAGCGGGCGGGGACTCCTGCGCTGCGTCTGCGACCACACTGCAGGCCGCACTTCCCCGCGCGAGCAGAGAGGTCTGTGTCTCAGGCTGGACCCCTTGGGCCGTGTCTCCTTTTCTTTGCTATCTTTTGATACAGTATAAAAACCATTTTGCTTAATGAATTTTATTATAACCAAAATGCCGATATTGTCATTTGAACACGACCCCCCACCCCAAGGAATGTCATGTATTTTCACAACATAATCCAATTAAGGACGAGGAATTATGTTATGGAATTCTGCACAGAGACATGGGCTCTTTATTCAGTTTAATTTGAGGAGTAAAGTACAACTTAATTTCCCTATAAAAGCCACTTTACAGACTAATCTTGCTATTTTTTTCCATGGCCCCCCAGTGCTGTGTGACTGAGATTTTACCATATTGGCAAATGCCCAGTGAGCGTTTTCCTTCCATTTTCCTTGCCAGCGATCCTGGCAGAGCCAGGAATGTTGGTGGCCACGGTAAGACAGTGACTGGAGTGGAGGCTGGGGACTCAGCCCTCAGGGACAGTAAGAGGGGTGCTGCCTAAGGCAGGAAGGGCTGACCCTTGAGACCCCTCCCCTCTAGTCATCTCCCGCGGGGCTGGGCCCTGCACCCTAAGTGTTCTGAGCCTCACTACCCAAAGTGGTCCCTGGGTGCAGCCTGAGTCCACTTCAGACCTTGCGAATGAGAATCTGCGTCTGAGCAAGGTCCTGAGCAATTTGCACACCCTGCAGTTCAAGAAGCCCTGCTCTAGCCGAAGGACCCTGGACGGGCTCGGCTGTCATTTGCCCACTGTGTGATAGCAAACGGGTGCTACACGCTGCAGAGGGCCGGCTTCTGTATCCACAACATGGGACCGGGATTAAAGCGCCCACCCTGCTTACATGGTTGCAGGGACGCTCCGCACAGGTACTGGAGGGAACAGCGGTTCCTAACAGCGATGGCCAGGGGACCCCGTCTGTGCACCCTGCTGTCTGTGGGGCCAGGAACTTGCTCCTGACAGAAACCCAGGCACCGCTTCCTTCAGAGAAAAAGTTTCGCTACCAAAAGAATTAGCTGAATAAACAGGGCACAGTGACAGACCCACAGTCGACGTCCAGGGCCGAGCCGCCCATCTGGTCTGGGAATTAATACTATCTTGTGAGCTGCCGTTCTGTACTGCCTGTTGCTTTAACAGCTTAATTTGGGAAAGTACCTTCTTGTATATCATCGCATTTGACCTGGCCGGCAATTTTAAGAAATAAAGAAAGTAGATCCTGTTATCCGTTCTAGTGGTTTAAAAGAAATACGAATGGAAGTCTGCGTGGTCCCTGCCTTGCCCTGGTCACACATCTCATTAGGAGTGGAACGAAGACTGGCTCCTGCATCCTCCTGGGGTGTCCCTTGCCGGGTGCACATCCCCTTACACCACCCTGCCTGGCCCAGCTGCACAGGGAAAGATAAAATGCTGCTGTCCCCTTTTCCTCTCTGATATGTTGGGAACTTTGGGTTCTTACGGCAGGAAGGGAAATGTGGGGACTTCTAACTTCCTTGCCTACCTCACCTTGGAGTTGTTCTGTAGGCTGCCTGTTTGAATCCTGGTTTTCCGTGACTAGCGACAGGACAGCTCCTGCCCAGCAGTTTCTCCCAGCAGAATACCAGAACAGAGGTGGGGGAGAAGGCACAGACACTTGCTAAGTGTGACAGCAGGGCAGCTGTCTCTCTCCAGAGCCAAAGATTTTCTGTTGACTTGACTTTCCTGGGTGCCACCAGCCCTGCTCAGCGGCTGCTGTGAGCCATCCCAGGCACGCCTGCTGCTCCTGTCCCCGAGCCCCGCGTGCCTCTTCCCTTTCAGAACGGCTACACACCCCTGCACATCGCCTCCAAGCAGAACCAGATGGAAGTGGCCCGCAGTCTGCTGCAGTACGGGGGCTCGGCGAACGCAGAGTCGGCGCAAGGCGTGACTCCCCTCCACCTGGCCGCCCAGGAGGGCCACGCGGAGATGGTGGCGCTGCTCCTCTCGAAGCAGGCCAACGGCAACCTGGGGAACAAGGTAGGCAGCGCCTTCGGTGGCCCTCGGCCTCAGCGGTGCATCGGGGTCAGTGTATGACATGTAACATCTGCGTGTCGAGCACCTACCGTGTGTGTGCGTGCGTGTGTGTGTGCGCGCATGTGCACCCACGCACACGTGTTCCTTACAAGAGCTCTACATCAGCTATAGCTCAATTTCATAGGCAACAGTAGGGGTTGTTGCTTGTTCCTAAGGCTGCCGGACCCAAAGCCGTGCCATCCCATCTTTCTAAATAGACCCACGCAGGGAGCCACGGAAAGGTCAGCATGAAAATCCAGAATTCCCTTTCCCAAATACGGCCTCGTGTCTACATTCAGGAGTCTTTTAAATAATTTGGTATGAAATATCCATTTTTTATGGGGGAAGATTTTTTTTAAAAACTGACCTGTACCTTAGGAGTGAGAATGTAGAAACTACAGGCGTGTGAACAGGAAGTCTGCTAAAGTGTACACAGTCCTTGGGGCACAGGAACATTTTTCTGGCTGAGGTATTCCTAGTTTTCCTCAGTTTCTCAAAAGAATTCCTACCCCAAGAAAGACTAAGAGTTGCTTCTTTTTTAAAATAACTGTCTTATTAAAAAAATTTCACATAAAATTCACCCTTTCAACTGTATGATTCAGTGATTTTTACAGTATTTACAAGGCTGGCCAGTTACCACTACTGTGTAACTTTGGGACCTTTTCATAACCCCAGTAGGAACCTCGTCTCCATGAAAGACTCTCCCCTTCCCCACTAAACCCCCGTCCCTGACGACCTCTCAGCGGCTCTGTCAGTTTGCCTGTTCTGGGTGTTTTATAGAAATAGAATCGCACGGCAGAACCACCACTTCGGGTGATAAATTAACATAACAGTTTCTGAAAGATGAGCATTTCCTGAAAGCCTTTCAACCCTTGATCCTTTTTGTACACACTGGGACAGGTGACTCCCAGGTGAGAACTGTCGTGGCGGGACCACTGTATCTCACGGCAACCTGGGATCTTTCTAGACCTCCTTGCTCGGGCTGTGTAAGGGGACCCTAACAACGATGGGTCTCTCCCAGAAACATGCCCTTACCCACAGCCCCTCACCCAGCCGATTCTTGGGGTGATCCTGAGAGTCAGGTGAGGCACCTGCCTAAGAAGCTGGTGGTTGACACAGTGACATTAGTTCAGGGCGGGCACCACCCTGGGAACCTAGGCGGCCTCGGGGAAGTGCAAGAGGCAGAGGAGGGAAGTAGAGTCACCAAGTTGGGGTCACTGCCTGTGCTGGCAGAGGAAGCAGAGTCTGTCGCCCTGGAGGTCAGACGTGGGGAGAGAAGGCTTCTGCAACGTTTGTGCACCTGCCGTATAGCAAACCAGGTCTCTGATGTCATCTTCCTGAGCAGGCTGAGCTGAGAAGTCCAGAGTGTGGGCTCATCGCTCCCCAGGAGCCCTCCACTCTGTACAGTGCCGCGCCCACTGGGATAATGATATGCTACCTTCGCACAGCACATTGTGCTCTTCAAAATGATCTCACATAAGCTGTGGTTTCCCAGATGCATCTCACTTTGCCCTTGAGACGAGTCAGTGATAATGCCTGTATCCTAGACTAGGAAACCAAATCTCTGACGTTTAGCATGGAAATGGGAAATGCTACCATTGGAAGGGGTACCATAAAATTCATCTGTGACCTATGGCCCAAGCCGGCCCACTGCTTCTCTGTGTAAATAAAGCTTTATTGGAACTCAGCCGTGCCCACTCATTTCCATGTTGGCCAGAGCTGCTGGCTACAACTGGCAACCTTGGGTACTTGCTACAAAGACACAGGTCAGAGGTCTTCATAATCCAGCTCCAAAGAGAAAACTCTGCCAACCCCTCATCTAGTTTAGCCACCTCAGGTTTTAGGTAAAGGTTTTGAGATTCAGAACAGGAAGAGTTTTACCGAATAGTCGGCGAAACGCGGGTCGGAGGCTAGAGAGCCTGGTCAGGTTCCCAGACCTCAGTGCTCCATCTTGGTGGCCTGAATCCTGTCTGGCTCAGAGCTGATGTGCATCTTTCTCTTTCCAGAGCGGACTCACTCCTCTCCATCTGGTGGCACAAGAAGGCCACGTTCCAGTGGCAGACGTGCTGGTCAAACACGGGGTCACAGTGGATGCCACCACCCGGGTAAGACTGGCAGCCTCTCTCTGTCCCAGAGGGCCCACCTGCCTGCGTGGACACAGTCCCACGCAGGGCCGCCTACCTCACCTCTCGGAACTGTCTCTGTACAGCCAAACCCTAAGAACCAGGCGGAAATTTCCTCCTGCCATTTCCTGGGGCTGATGGTCCTAATGATCTCTTTCCATTTGAGAATTTTAAAAAGTGTGCTAAGCCTTTGAGCCCCTGGAGCAAGAACTTGAGAGGGATGCTTAATCACAGCACTGAGACCATCTCACACGAGCAGCAAGTGTGTCCACCTGTCAGGCTTCCCCGGAGTCACTCAAACATGTGACTCTAGTCCTGCATGTGGTGGAATCCATCCATCTTTCTCTGCAGCTCTTCCACTGCAGGGAGCCCTGTGAGGCGGTGCGAGGTGACCACACTTGCCACATGAATGGTCTGCACGCCATGCAAGGGGCATTTGCCCTTCAGATGGAGGTGACCATGAGGGTCAGAGGAGCAGAGGAACTTGATGGCTGTGTGAGAGGAGCCAGGACCCCAGAGGGAGGACAGGGTCTTCCAGCAGGGGAAGAAGGAAGGAGCTTCCTTCCTTCCTGAGTGCAGTTTGCTCCTTTTGCCACAAGGCATCTGTATGAAAAGGAAGAGGCAGAGTGACACCACTCAGCCCCGCCCCCTCCCCCCCAAGCTGAAGTCACACTGAGAAAAGTCTAGAATCTATCTTTAATCCTGAAGCTTCAGCAGGAACCTGTTTAAAACCTGAGAATGTTCCAGATCCTTAAAGTTTCTCCTGTGGGCCCAGTTTAGTCCTTTGGGGTCCTGCTCTGAGAAGGCCCATTCTGTGGGTTGGAATTACCTGGAGGATCCCAAAGTCATCCCATTACGGAGGGTCCAGCCCACAGGGCCCGTGTCCAGATGGCACCTGGATTCACTCCCCGGTTCCCCTGGGGCTCAGTACCAAACACCTCGGAAGGCCTTGGCTTTCCTTTGGGGCAGCCCCCAAATATTCAACAGGAGCTGGGGTGTGGCTCAGTGGTGAAGGCCTACCCAGCCTGCACCAGGCCTTGGGGTCCACCATCAGCACCAAAAAACAAACCAAAACTCCCAGCGGGACAGATCGGCTCCTTGCCGGCCCAGACCCACATGAATGAATAAGCACAGCCCACTCATTTCAAGCCGGAACCGGTCCCGACAGGCACGGTGTGCCACAGTCAGGGCCCCCCAGGATTCCACGTGGCCTCCGTGAAGTAACCCTGGGAGTCCCAGGCTGCTTTCACCAGCGTCTCTCCACACTCCATGCCAGCTCCCTCTAGATGTCACCATGGTCCCCAGCCCCCAGCCACCCCACTCTGTCTCCGGTGCCCTCCTCCTCCCCAGGGCCGCACCTCTCTCCAGTGAGGCCCTGTCTGTGGCCTGCAGCGGGGCCTTGCTCGCCACCTCCTCAGCCCTCGCTGTCCCACACGGAGCCTGCCCCTCCCAGGCCAGCAGTATGTGCCTCACAGCAGGCTCACAGCTCTCAGCCTCCGCAGGCCCGCCCACCTCTCTGTCTCTTAGCCAGCTGCCGGAGGATGGGAGGATCGGAGGACCTCCTGAAAGGCAGCTCACTGCGGCGTGGTCTGCCTAGACCCCTGCTGGGCACCTATGTCGCCACTTGCTTTTCAGATGGGTTACACGCCGCTCCACGTGGCCAGCCATTACGGAAACATCAAGCTGGTGAAGTTCCTGCTTCAGCACCAGGCAGACGTCAATGCCAAGACCAAGGTACAGGGCGCCTTGGCCCCCGTCCTGCTCTGACGCTTCTCGAGTGCCCTGCAGGGCGCCCCTGAGCTGCTCTGAGCACCCCTGGGCCCCGGCCGCAGTTCTGAGCTTTGACCCTGAAGGAGGAAACAGGGAAAATCCATTTCTTCATGTCGCGGGCGGGTCCCTCTCTAACAGCTGGTCCTGCCATCACCCACCTTACTTTACAGCTAGGATACAGCCCCTTACACCAGGCGGCCCAGCAGGGGCACACGGACATCGTGACCCTGCTGCTGAGAAGTGGTGCTTCCCCGAATGAGGTCAGCTCGGTGAGTCGCGGCCGCCTGCTGAGCCGCAGAGGGCAGCATGGTGCACGTCTGGGCCCGGGCCTGCCACACTGTGATGTCACAGCCCCTCGGGGACCCCAGGGGATAGGTCTGTGATCAGTTTCTCTTTCTGGTGACCGAAGGTTGTCTTTTTAAATAGCACTTACCCTCCCCCTTTTGATTTTAAATATTCTTGATACTCCCTCTCAAATATATGAAACAGTTTTGAGTGTGGCCTGCGTGAACACCATGACGTGTCTTGGGGGTCCCCATTTTGAGGGCCTTGGGGCTCTCGTTAGCAACTTGGGTGATCATCGTTGAGGACGAACCTCCTCTTCTGAGGTTTTATTAGAGGTTTTATTAAATTGTCTCTGTGGCTTCCTCAGCTCTGAAAGTGCGTAATGATGTGGGTTCCAGAAGTAACTGTGAGTGGGGTGGAGTCAGTCTGGACCCCGAGGCCACATCCCGGGACTACACAGAAACCGTCAGAGAAAGCAAGGGCTCAGTATCAGTTCATCTTCATTTACCTCTTTCCCTTAGAATCTAAGTTGAAAATCTGCCCTGCTCTGTTTCTGGTGATGCTGTGATCACCGACGGCGCGCTCAGTCACTGGACCTACAGGGATTATTTCAGTACTGCGCTCCCCAGAGAGCAGCGTCGCCCTGTGCCTTCCTGCTCCTGGAATCAATGCGGTGGCTCCCCGAGCCCCCTCCCAGGGTTCCTCTTGGGAACTGGCTCCCCTTCCAGAGCTTTCCCGATTGAAGGACCAAACCCAACACCACAGCTGTGCGGGTGCCCGCCACCTCCTCCCTCCGGGCCTCCGGGCACTGGGGCGCACAAGCTCTTACAGGCATCTGGTTCTTGGCTACGAGACATTTCTGTCCCTTAGGCCCTTCCAACTCACCAGACGTGAACCAAGTCTCTGCACCAGGGCCACACTCTGCTCTGACCTGGTCCTGTGTCTGATCGCGCCCTCTTGCTCCTTTGTTTTAGAATGGAACCACACCTCTGGCGATCGCCAAGCGTTTGGGCTACATTTCTGTAACAGATGTGCTCAAAGTCGTCACGGATGAAACCAGCGTAGTGGTACGTCTGCTTTCCCCTGCACCCTGGAAGCCCAGAGGCTCTGCCGGCAAGAAGCACCACCCAAAGGGCCGCAGAGCAACCTCAGGCTTCGGGCGGACTGTGCTGCCACCTAGTGGCCAGACCAGAGGGAGCAGCAGCGGCGGGGGATACGGGCCCTCGTTATCTCCCTGGAGTGCCCACAGGGAGCCCCTGGGCTCTGGTGTGCTTTGCTCGGGACACGCCTCCTTTCCTACCTCCTGTCACCTCGTGGCCACCAGGTGGCCTCTGGGTGGGAAAAGGGTGCACTGCTGTGTTTGGGTTGAGTTACCTGTTTTTCTCCTTTTAGTTAGTCGGTGACAAGCACCGGATGAGTTACCCTGAGACGGTAGATGAGATCCTGGATGTCTCTGAGGATGAAGGTAAAGTGTGGGATGGTGAGTTCGCAGTGACAGGGACGAGGGGCCCTGAGCACCCTGAGTTGCATCCTGCCCCTCGCAAGTCCACACTCAAGGTCCCTCGTGGCACACTCAGGTTTGGGAGATTGCACTGGGTAGGAAGACCCGCTTTTGACAGATGTTGTCTATTATCAAAAACACTCCTTTTGTATAATCATAGGTGTAAGAAAATTGACATCTGAGGGATTGAATTTAAAATGTCGTGAAGTCTCACAAGCCCTTACGAGTGTATGTGTGTGCGTGTGTGTGTGGTGCTAAGGGTACTGTGTTGGAGTGGGATTTGACCCAGATAGGAACCGTGCTAGTGTTCTGCCTGGTGCTTTTTTTGTGCCCTGAACGAGTTAAAGGTGGGTTGTTTAAAGTCTGCCCGAATGCATTTTAGTAAGCCGTTCCCCTGACCGCAGGGGTGGGCCGATAGGTCTGAGAATTCTTCCACTGTTACAAAGTCCCTGTAGTGTCAACTTGTGGAAGGGCAGAGTGCTTTCAATGCCATTCCTTCCCCCAAAGCCCTCACTCCTTGTGAGCTTGAGAGAGCCCCCAGGACACAGAACAGTAGATCGGACTGAGTCCGGGCAGCGGCCCTCTGTCTGCAATTCGGCGATCTTGTAACTTTGTCAACTAGACGCATAGCGCTGTCCTTGTGTACCCTTGATAATGTGCCTCTCACTTTCCCGCCTTCGATGCTGTCCTTCCTTCAACTTGGCTCTCCTTTGCTTTCTAGGAACCGCTCACATAAGTATAATGGGTATGAAACGCTCTCTGTTCCCTGTGGTCTTTCTCACCAGAGTGCACCCCACCCTGAGCACCCCAAGTTCTCACTAACCCATTGCTGCTCTCCATCGTCTTGTGGCTCTCGGTCGGAGCCAGGCGCTTGACTAAATCAGGGCATCCTCATCCATGAGCCCCACGTGGGGCGCTAGAGCGCGCCTGTCCATGTCTGTGTCTGCGCCATGCCACTGTGTTTGCGGTCATCACTGCATGAGCTGTTGTGACTCATCTGTCAGCTCCGGACCCCAAAGCCAGGCGCCCCTGCCGAGGGCCGGCGGCTGGCAGGCGAGGGCAAGGCCCCGGGCTCCAACCCCAGCCCGCGCGAGGAGAGGGGGCAAGGGGCCACCCGGGGTGTGCTGAGCCTCCTGAAGCCTGAACCTCTTCATAATAAGCCTGGAATGACAAACAATGATTCCATAATGAGGAATTGTGAGATAACAGAAATAATAATGGAAACCATGGTTACAAAAAAACCTTCCAGCCTTTCTGAATGAGTTGGTTCGACTACAGTGCAGTTAATTCCCGTGTGCTGGTGAAGAAAGTAGTAACAGCTTTTTCTAGGGTGTCACTACACACCCCCAAAAGGGCTGTTTCACGGTGGGAACTTGCTGAACTAAAGTTCTTTCTCACTGTGCTGTTGTCCCTTCTCCAACGCCAGTACACACTAGGAGTTTAGGAGCTGGCTGCCCTGCTCTGGGCTCCCGGGCTGGAGGACCAGGACAGGGCAAAGCGTGTGGGGCTCGTGGGCGCTTGGAGTGTCACAGGCCACCGTCCACTCTTTGGGAAAAAAGAGGTCTTCCGTCTCTCACTCCCCTGCGTTTGTGTTGTTCAGGAGAAGACCTCGTAGGCTCCAAGGCTGAGCGGCAGGACTCCAGAGACGTGGACGAAGAGAGAGAGCTGTTGGATTTTGTGCCGAAGCTAGACCAGGTGTAAGCAGGGCTTGCTGGAGGGCCACATTGTGGGTGGCCAAGGTGCAGCGCTAGAACTCAGTGGGGTTGTGGACTGGGGGGAAGTCATGACCAGGCCAGGCCCGGGGTGTGCTCCCAGCAGCAATGGGTGGAATGTGGGCCCCGCGGCTGAGGGTCGGCTAGCTCTGCACCTTGCCTGCCAAGGTCACAGCAGGGACCTCGTCACAGTGAAATGTCTAGTGGGGTCCCTTCTCTCCCGGCACCTGCCATCCCCAGCACTCTTCCCCCATAGCTCGCAGCCTCTCAGCCTCAACCCCTCTCCTCATGAACTCCCCAGGATAATCCCTGGGGGAGGTTCACATTAGAAAATTTCCAGGCTAATATTAACTTCCGACCAGGTCCCTCCATGCACAGGGTAAAGCCCAGAGACCCAGTGGCCACCCAGAACCTGTTTCCCACTCCTCTTTGCCAGCCGTGAGCTCTGCTGTGTAAAGACACTTGCGCACAGGGATGATTTGCAAATGAGTCTAAAACTGACCACTGTTCATAAACACTTAGCCCTACTTGTTTTCTGGAAACACAGAAGTATCTGCTGGCTTGCTCAGAACAGGGCAGAGAAACAAGCAGGAAGGGAGACTACAAAGAAATTAACCAGCTTATGTTTACTGAACTTGGACCCTGGCCACAAAGATTCATTTGGTAGGATCAAAACCCATACCAAAACCTATGCCTGAAGTCAGCACTCAGGAGGCTGAGGCAGCACAGATTCAAGCCCAGCCTGGGCAATTTAACAACTTAGTGAGACCTTGCCTCAAAATAAAAAATGTATAGATATATAAAATAAAACAGGTAAAACTGTAGCTCAGTGTGAAGGCCCTGGGTCCAATATCCAGTGCTGAAAACAAACAAAACACACACCAAAGTTGGACTCCCAGCTATTTGGGAGGCTGAGGCCAGAGGATCACAAGTTCAAGCCCAGCCTGGCAACTTAGTGACTTAGCAAAACCCCGTCTTAAAAAGAATAGAGGGGGATCCTATAGCTCAGTGCAAAGGCCCTGGGTTCCTGGGTTCCATCACTAATACTGGAAAAAGAAAGCCAAACCAAGTGGTCATAGGATAATATATCACTAAGGCCAGAGTGAGGGTCCATCGGCAGGGCTGTGCAGCTTCAGGGAAGGGGTCGGGGGTGCTGGGAGAAGGGAGGCCGCATGGAGGAGGAGGGTCCCTCAGCGAGGTGTAAGGGCAGGGGCCTGCACAGCACAGTGGAGGTGAAGGCTTGGGGTTCAGGGAAGAGGCTGGGCTGTACTCGGAAGTGGGAGGTTGAGGCTGTACACAGAATGGGGCGCGGAGAGGCCTCTCATCAGGTCTCTTGGGAAAGATGGCCTTCTTCACAGCACCACTCTTTGAGTTTCCAATTTGGCTTGTGGTGCACAGGGTGGAATCTCCTGCCATCCCGAGGATCCCTTGTGTGACCCCTGAGACGGTGCTGATCAGGTCCGAAGAGCCAGAGCAGGTAAACAAACACCGTCCCCCTCACTTTCCTCTTTGCGGGAGGTTCCCCGGGACAGCGAGGACACTTCCTAGTGGAGCACGTTAGGAACTAAGTGTGAAAAGATTTGTACATTTGTGGACCACCTTCCGGTCCAGGCGTCCACATGCCCTGTGGAGGGAGCCCTGGGTGTCGGCCTCTGGCTGTCCCCCGAGTCTCAGGAGCTGGGGTGTGTGAGACCCCGTCACAGCAGTCCAGGTGTGTGTGAGGCCAAGGACTCATGCCAGCAGCTCTGGCTCACAGCCACATTCCTGCGCCAGACTCTGCCCTTGTAGGCAATGTGTCATGGTGCCAGACGGAAAGCCCTCCTGATGGCCCACAGGCTGCCACCATGATGCTCTGGACAAGTCACAGCGCTCTGGGCTCCTTCTCTTTCACGTCCACAAGGAGGGACAGCTTCTGTCTCACCTTTGCCCGGGGAAGGGAACAGAAAGGGGTGCCGGGGACCTGCTCCCAGTACGGGGTGTTAGTCATCCTGGTACCTGCTTTGCGTCTCCTGGGATGAGACCTCTGTTTGTACTGAAGAGCAAACATGGAGTAGGGCATAGTTTACAAGAACTGAATTTCCCTTCTTCGGTTTTATGCCATTGGCACTTCTTTCCCAGCAAGGCGATTTCCTAGGGAGACAAGAGAGCGCCGTGGTGCCTGAGGTTGGCGTCGCCACCCTGCGCGTGGCGGCTGAGCCCAGCATGGCTCTTGTCTAGCTGGCGCTCAGTTCTAGGGCACACGTGTCTAGAAGTTGCAGCCTGAGCCAGACCCAGGTGTGGAGCAGGGACCGAGCCAGCGACACACTGTCCCATCAGCTCTTCTGAGCTGGGGTGGATCACAGGGATGGATGCTGGTGTTGCTGAGAGAGGTGGCCCTGGTGCGGCCTTGACATGTTCCTGGGTGCTGCCAAAGACAGCAGGGGAACCTTTGCATGGGCTCTTCAACCGTATTGTCTTCTTGGTGCCAGGGATGGAGCCCAGGACCTTACCTGAGCTCGGCAAAGCTCGTGCTGTACCGCCCAGCTATGCTAGCGTCTCTCTCAGCTCTTGGCTTAAACCCTTAAGTCAGCAGTTGCTTCCTGGGTCCCGCTAGGCTCCCTGCATGGACCTACAGTAGGAGGGCTGGGCCATCTGCCTCCTAGGAGCCGCCACCTCCCTGGAGGAGTGACTCAGACCCCCTGGGCCAGGTGGAAGCCGGCGGGAGGGGTAGATGGTGAAGTGCTCGTTGGTGTAGTGTGAGAAAGCCCTTCCAGGGTGGAGGGGCGGGGGAGGTGTCTGGATTCCAACAGCACAGCTCCCTGAGAAAGTAAGCAGGGAAGGGGGATAGGAGTGGACGGAGGGAGGACGGGGACCGGGCGCTCTGGATGGGAGGGAGAGCATGACCCTCCCTGCGCCTGCACTGTCACTGTGAGGGAATGAGGAAGAGTCAGAGGCCGCGCAGTGTCCTGTGGCTCATATAAAGACCTCAGAGTCCCACAAGGTGGGCAGCAGGCAGGGGCCAGCCCAGCCGAGAGCAAGGGCTCCTTCCATCTGTTCCCAGTCGCTGCCCCGGGTCTGCAGCCGTGGAGAGGCTGAGGAGGTAGAGGGCCCGGGATGCCTCCCTACCCAGGAACGCAGTATCCCCAGAGGGTCTTCTCCACCAGCGCTGCAGCCTGGCCTGGTGGTCAGGCGGCCCAGGGGTGGCAAGACGGGCGCCTGAGGCCGTCCTCTCCTCCGCAGGCCTCTAAAGAATACGACGAGGACTCGCTCATCCCCAGCAGCCCAGCCACGGAGACCTCTGACAACATCAGCCCGGTAGCCAGCCCTGTCCACACAGGGTGAGTGGTCAGGAGCCTGGGCCGCCCTCCCGCTTCTAAGAGCCTAGGTGCCCAACGTGGGTCTGCCCTGCTTCCAGGTTCCTGGTCAGCTTCATGGTCGATGCCCGGGGAGGCTCCATGAGAGGAAGTCGCCACAATGGCCTGAGGGTGGTGATCCCGCCCCGGACCTGTGCGGCACCCATGCGCATCACCTGCCGCCTGGTGAAGCCCCAGAAGCTGAGCACTCCGCCCCCACTGGCTGAGGAGGAGGGCCTCGCCAGCAGGATCATCGCGCTGGGGCCCACAGGGGCCCAGTTCTTGAGGTGATGCTGTGTCCTCGGGGGCACATGTGCAGTCCTGGTCCCCAGCCTTCGCCCGCCCCGCTCACCCGCCGCTGCCATGGCCCAGGCTGAGCCCTGGCCCAGCTCATTTCTCTGCTCTTCCGAGAGGGAAGCAGGCCTGAGAGAGACACTCCCGTCACCCTCCCGTTCCTTGAATGCAGTGTCTGAGGAGCCCAGCCTAGGCAGAGCTCGCTACTCCCAAATGTTACTGGGCAGTCCCAGTGTCTGGGAGGCTGAGGCAGGAAGATTGCGTGTTCAAGTCCAGCACAGGCAACTTAACACTTAGAAAGACCCTGTCACGAAGCAAAAAATAAAAAGGGCTGGGCATATGGCTCAGTGCAAAGACCCTGGGTTCAG